>JADRCD010179166.1:0-14734 GCA_019843815.1 Montemys delectorum
GTGCCAGTCCATACTATTATACCCATGAAAAACTATCAATCACAACAGATGGAGAAAGAAAAACTACTCCATAAGAGAACATAATTTAAGTCATCGCTCCACAAATCAACCCACAGATGCTATTAGAAGGAAAACTTCAATTGGAAGAAGTTAATCACATCCAAGAAAACACAAGAAATAAATAATTCAAGACAAGCAATTCAAAAGAGGGGAAACCCATACCATAATAACAAAATAACAGGAAGCAATAAACACTGTTCACTGATAACTTGATATTAATGGCCTTGACATCCAAGACACATACCTAATATCAAAAAGAGGCATTGTCTCAGGGTAAAAGCATAGAAAAAGATACTCCAAGCAACAGACCCAAGAAACAAGGTAATGTAGCCATTTTAATATCTGACAAGATAGACTTCAAACCAAAACATATCAGAAGAGATACAAAAGGATACTACATACTAATGAAAGAAAAAAAAACCTACCAGAAAGATATTGCAATTCTAACATCTATGTACCAAACTCAAGGGCATCCAAGTTCATAAAAAAAAATAAAATAAAAACACTACTATACTAAAATCACATATTGACCCTCACAAAGTAATAGTGGGTGACCTCAATACTCTACCTTCAACAATAAACAGCTCATCTAGACAAAAGCTAAACAGAGAAATGCTAGAGTTAAATGACACTATAAATCAAATGGACCTAGTAGACACTTACAGAAACATTTCACTCAAAGACAAAAGAAAATAAGCAGAAATTCATGGAACTTTCTCCAAAATTGGCCACATATTTGGACACAAAGTAAGTCCCAAGAGATACAAGAAATTTGAAATAGCACACTTTATACCATCTGACCACCATGAATTAAAGCTTACAAACTTGTGGAAATTAAACAACTGACTACTGAATAGAAAAACAGGTCGAGACAGAATTTTTAAAAAACATTTAAACTTCGTGGAATTAAATTAAAAAACAACACACTCAGACCTACTAGACACCACAAAGGCAGTTCTGAGAGACAAAGTCATAGTAGTAAGTTCCTAAATTAAAAGAAAATGGATGGGCTGGTGAGATGGCTCAGTGGGTAAGAGCACTGACTGTTTTACCGAAGGTCCTGAATTCAAATCCCAGCAACCACATGGTGGCTCACAACCATCCATAATGAGGTCTGATGCCCTCTTCTGGTGTGTCTGAAAACAGCTGCAGTGTACTTACATATAACAATAAATAAATAAATCTTTAAAAGAAAATGGAGAGATTTCATATTTGTAATTTAACTGCATGACTGAAAACTCTGAAACAAAAAGGAAAAACTAATACTCTAAAGGAGTAAATGGCAAGAAAGAATCAAACTCAGGGCTGAAATCAATACAATAGAAACAAACAAAAAAGAATATGAACAATTCAGTTCCTGTAATTATTTCTCCCTTTTGATTTCTGATCTTGCTAATTAGAATACTGTCTCTGTGCCCTCTGGTTAGTCTGGCTAAGGGTTTATCTATTTTGTTGATTTTCTCAAAGAGCTAGCTTCTGGTTTGGTTGATTTTTTTTTGTATAGTTCTTTTTGTTTCCATTTGGTTGACTTTACTGCTTTTAAAATTCTGTCTTTGTTTAGTGCATTTGATGTTTTTACTATTATGTGACAGGAGGAATTTCTTTTCTGGTCCAGTCTATTTGGAGTTCTGTAGGCTTCTTGAATGTTCATGGGCATCTCTTTCTTTAGGTTAGGGAAGTTTTCTTCAACTTAATAGAATTAGGAACAAAAGGAAGGACATCACAGCAGACACCAAGGAAATCTAGAGAATCATAAGGACACACTTTTAGAAATCTGCATTCCATGAAACTGGAAAACTTAAAAGAAGTGGATAAGTTTCTGAATGTATATGACCTGTCCAAGTTCAATCAAGATCAAATAAGCAACTTTGACTCATAGCCCCTAATGAAATAGAAACAGTAAATTAAAGTCTTCCAATGGAGTGGGGAAGCCAAGAGCCACATGCATCAGAACAGAATTCTACAAGAACTTCAATGAAGAATGAATGCCAATGTTCCTCAAAGTGTGCCAGAAAATGGAAACAGAGGAAGGCCCACTGATTTGCTTGAGTTAATTTTCTATCCAGCTACTTTGCTGAAGTTGTTTATCAGGTTTAGGAGCTCTCTGGTGGAATTTTTGGGGTCACTTAAGTATACTATCATATCATCAGCAAATAGTGATAATTTGATTTCTTACTTTCCAATTTGTATCCCTTTGATCTCCTTTTGTTGTTTAATTGCTCTGGCTAGGACTTCAAGTATAATATTGAATAGGTAGGGAGAAAGTGGGCAGCCTTATCTACTCCCTGATTTTAGTGGGATTGCTTCAAGTTTCTCTCCATTTAGTTTGATGTTGGCTACTGGTTTGCTGTATATTGTTTTTACTATGTTTAGGTATCGGCCTTGAATTCCTGATCTTTCCAAGACTTTTATCATGAAGGGGTGTTAGATTTTGTCAAATGCTTTCTTCAGCATCTAATTAGATGATCATATAGTGTTTTTCTTTGAGTTTGTTTATATAGTGAATTACATTGATGGATTTCTGTATATTGAACCATCCCTGCATCCCTGAGCTGAAGCCTACTTGATCATGATGGATGATCATTTTGATGTGTTCTTGGATTCGGTTTGCAAGAATTTTATTGAATATTTTTGCATCAATATTCATAAGGGAAATTGGTCTGAAGTTTTCTTTCTTTCTTAGGTCTTTGTGTGGTTTAGGCATCAGAGTAATTGTAGCTTCATAAAATGAATTAGGTAGAATACCTTCTGTTTCTACTTTGTGGAATAGTTTGAGGAGTATTGGTATTAGGTCTTCTTTGAAGGTCTGATAGAATTCTGCACTAAACCCATCTGGTCCTGGGCTTTTTTTGGTTGGGAGACTATTAATGACTCTTTCTATTTCACTAGTGGATATGGGACTGTTTAGATCATTTATCTGACCTTGATTTAAGTTTGGTACCTGGTATCTGTCTAAAAAAATTGTCCATTTTATCCAGGTTTTCCAGTTTTGTTGAGTATAGTCTTTTGTAGTAGGATCTGATGATTTTTTGGATTTCCTCAGTTCCTGTTATTATTTCTCCCTTTTGATTTCTGATCTTGTTAATTAGAATACTGTCTCTGTGTCCTCTAGTTAGTCTGGCTAAGAGTTTGTCTATTTTATTGATTTTCTCAAAGAGCCGGCTTCTGGTTTGGTTGATTTTTTTTTTTTTTTTTGCATAGATCTTTTTGTTTCCATTTGGCTGACTTTGCTGCTTTTAAAATTCTTTCTTTGTTTAGTGCATTTGGTGTTTTTGTTATTATGTGAAGAGAAGAATTTCTTTTCTGGTCCAGTCTATTTGGAATTCTGTAGGCTTCTTGTATGTTCATGGGCATCTCTTTCTTTAGGTTAGGGAAGTTTTCTTCTATAATTATGTTGAAGATATTTACTGTCCCACTACTTTGGGAGTCTTCACTCTCTTCTATACCTATTATCCTTAGGTGTGGTTTCAGACATGAGGTCTTGCCACACAAGCCCCTCAAGTAAAGATGAACTTGCTAATTCAAGAGACACTGGAGGTGCTTAAATATTTAACTCAACCAGCACAAGCACTTATCACATCTTGCATATACCTTAGCACTACTTGCCCCTACTTCCTCACCCCTGATCACCCACAATGCAACAGAAGGGAACCCTTCACAAAGGAGAAAGATAAAGGGCTAGTGATGAAGCTCAGTGCCAGAGTTTGCCCAGAATGCACCACAAGAAAACCAAAATGAAGAAAGGTAAGTATCATCAAGAACAAGGGTCACATTTTCTCTTGGAATAGCTGGCTAATCCCATGCATGCATGGACTGACCATATATTGCATAGGCCAAGCCAGAGAACATGTGAAATTAAAAATAAATGTCATAGACTGGATCTCAAGGACATGGATAAACCCAAACTATCCACACATACCTCAATTTGTACTGTGTGGTCTCCCCCACTGGCGTGTTCATGATGTTATTGAAAATAATGACAATAATAACACACTTATAGGAAAATATGTCCAATATATTTCTGCACTTGGCATTTTTTTTTTATGAATCCCACAACAGTGGAGCTATTACTTGCATTCATCTTGTTTCATACTCCTTACCTTTAGCCCCAGTTAATGAAAGTTTTCTGCCTGATGTAACAAAGTGCCATCTTCTGTCATAACTTGCAGGGACTATCTCTGTCAGTTCTTTTCTAGTGACAGCTTTGTTGCTAGCTTTCAATTGCTTTTGGAACTTGTAAATGTAACATCTGAGAACGTTAGGCATGAGACAGACTTTTCTGTTTTCTGAAATTCTTCTATTTCTAGAAATCAGTCTATGAACACCAGCTTCTTTGTCTGTTTTGCAACAGTCCCACGCAGTGGAGATGATAAGGGGCCTCACAAGAAACTAAGAATTCTTTTTGAGCTGGCATTTGCACATGTCAAGGGACAGCTAACATTAGGGTAAAGGAATCGAAGCTATCATGCTGTCTTGGAAGAGAACCAGTACATAATTCAACATTTACTTTTGATCAGAATTTTCCCCAGGTTGCCTTTGCTGGTTAAAATAAATATATTTCATGTAGGTGGAGTATGGTGATGCACATCTTTTATTTTCCTTTATTGGATATTTTCTTTATTTACATTTCAAATGTTATCCTCTTTCCAGGTCTCCCCTTTAGAAACCTCCTATCCCTTCCCCCCTCCCCCAGCCTCTATGAAGGTGCTCCCCCACCCACCCACTCCCACCTTCCCACTCTGGCATTCCCCTACACTGAGGCATTGAACCCCCTCAGGTCCAAGGGCTGCTCCTCCCACTGATATCCAACAAGGCCATCCTCAGCCACATACGCAGCCGGAGCCCTCTTTGCTCCCAGCACTTGGGAGGCAGAGAAAGGTCGATTCTTGCTAAGTTTGAGGCCACCCTGATCTACATAGTGAGTTCCAAGGTAGCCAGAGTTACATTGAGAAACCCTATTTCAGAAGGCCAAATGAATTAAAATTGAAATAAATGTATGATGTAAGAATAATATGGTTATACTAATATCTGGGAGCATAATGATTGTTTAATATGTTAAGTAATTGTATATATAAAATTGTGTGTATGTGTGTGTGTGTGTGTGTGTGTGAGAGAGAGAGAGAGAGAGAGAGAGAGAGAGAGAGAGAATAGGCATTCCAAGTCTTTTTTATTAGATATTTTCTTTATGATATGATATCATATGATATCTCCTTTCCAAGTTTCCCCTCCGAAAAAATAAAATTAAAAAAAAAAAAACCTATTCCTTTCCCTCTCCCCCTGCAATCCAGACACTGTTGTGGATGCCAGCAAGTGCTGGCTGACAGGGGCCTGATATAGCTGTCTCCTGAGAGGCATTCCAAGTCTTGAACTTGGGCAGTAAGGGCATGAACACTCAGCTCAACCGAGAATTTCCAACTCTACTGTAGCGTTCTTTTTCTGTCACCTTACTACTTCCTGCCCTATAAAATTCAACTTTAACAATACTGTTGTTCTGTACGTTTAATAAATTAGGGCACCGAGGCAACCATTCAGGCAGAAATTCTTTAAATTCAGCCGCTATGCACAAAGAAAGCCTACATTCATTTATTTCTCTTTACTTTCTGAAATTTCAAAAAGATTTGCTGACACCACTTGTTCCTCTTTAGCTCAGGAAAGACTTGTCAGGTCATCTCTCTCAAATAGGAAGCTGTATGAAATCCCAGTGACAAACCTTAAGGCTGTGTTGTGGAACCTGTCATTGTTCCTGGCCTTGTGATTTTGCATAGCTCTGAGCAGTAAACATGCGTACAGTTGGTAATGGTCTGACTTTAAGACCCTTTCAGCGTCACGTGGATGAGATTCTATGGTTTATGAAAAGTTATAACCAAAACAGTGTGCAGAAAGAGATTTGCATGCATTCATTACTTACTTATCCATTCTTTAAATTACTTTTATTTCTTTACATTCCAGTCATGACCCCATCCCGGTCTGCCCTCCCACAGTTCCTCATCTCATCCCTCCCCACCCCAAACCATCCCACCTCACCCCGTCTGGCTTCCCCATTCCCTGGGGCCTCAAGTCTCTTGGGGGTTAAGTGCGTCTTCTCTCACTGAGACCAGACCAGGCAGTCCTCTATTGTATATGTGTTGGGGCCTCGGACCAGCTCGTGTGTGCTGCCTGGTTGTTGACTCAGTGTCTGAAAGATCTCAGGGGTCCAGGTTAGTTGAGACTACTAGTCTCCCTCCTGGGGTCGCCCTCCTCCTCAGCTTCTTCCAGCCTTTCCCTAATTCAACCACAAGGGTCCCCAACTTCAGTCCATTGGTAGGGTATAAGTATCTGTGGCTGTTTGTTGGGCCTCTCAGAGGACAGCCATGCTAGGCTCCTGTTGTGCGCAGTTTTAAAAGGCCATGCTTGTTCCTTTCCGAGAGCTCTACCAGAGCTCTTTCAATCTCTCGCCGCTAGTACCACCAAGCCGCCAATGACCACGGTGGTCCCATTCAGCTCCACGTTATTTAGCCACCTGCCTATTAATGCTTTTCCAAGATGTCGGCCACGCTCCAAGAACAGCCACCACCACGTTATCACCTGGCCCCTTCTCTAGACTTCAGTCCATTCTTCTGGCAGGCTCCACCATGCTGCTCAGTATCGATCCCTCCTAAGAATGCTTGGAGCTATTGCTCCCATTCCAGAGAGCATCCACCCCATGGCTGGTTCTGTCAACTGCCAACGACCGACCAACTCTCGGCTGTGCCCTTTCTCTTGCCCACCTGAATCTTTGCAAATGGGAAACACCGGAGCATCTTAATACTTAAAATCAATCAGATGACACAGCCACTGGGTGTGGAATCTATTATCCCAAGCTCTTCAGCTATCCTATGTTGGAATTCTAGTGGCTAAGCCCACCGCAGGAGTCTAGCCATGCTACATGATATCTGTCTCCTCTCTCTTCCTCGCCAAAAAGGGCCTCTTTCTCTATAGTGTCCTTCTCTTCCTCTCTGGGACCCGGAAAACCCACCTCCCTATCTTACTTAGCCCAATGATTAGCTTCTGCCTTCTGCCTTTATTTAGCCAACCAAACAGTTAGAGAAACTCCCCCTACAGGCTCCTGCCTGTAAGCACATTATAACTGATGCTATAGTGTACTTACTTAACCATTTTTATTGAATTATTATTTATATTGAATTTTATTGAATTTACCTTTTACATGAAAGATAGGAGATGAAAATAGACAAAGTCCTTGCCCTCATAAAACCAAATGTTTAGTTAAGGAGACTGATAATATACATGTAAGTAAACAGTAATATACTTTGTTATTAGACTGTATAATTTTTATGTCAACTTGACACGAGAGTCATCTAAGAGAAGGTAATCCCAACTGAAAAAATATCTCCAGAAATTGGGGCTGCAGGAAAGCCTGGAAGGCATTTTCATAGTTAGTGGTTAGTGTGGGAGGGACCAGCCTATTGTGGCGGGTCTACCCCGGACAGGTGTCCCTGGGTTCTATAAGAAAGCTGAACAAGATATGGAGAGCAGACTATATCATTCTCCTCTCCTTTTTCCTACCCGTAATCCATCCTATGTTCCCCCTCTCAAAATCATGGTTCCTCTTCCTGTAATTGTTATTGCTACACATATAAATGGCCAAATGTATAAACAGAACCTGCTAAGCCCATTGAGGATGATCTCACTTCTTGATGCTATAAACAAAGGTTCGAGAGAAAGAAAATTTTTCAGCAAAAACAAATGATGGCATTTCTAAACATCATCAAGGTTTAAAATAACTCCCGGAAGCAGAAAATGTAGCCGTCAGAATCATAATGTCAGGGACTTCTGAGAGGCAAACAGAAAAATGTCGTTACACCTCACTAGTTACCTCACATGATCTGTTCAAGTCAGTGAGTCCTCAACATTAGGAACAACTCAGCTCTAAGATGGTGATGAATTATGAGTATATTCTTTACAGCAATAAAATAGTAGGTGGGAAATAAATGTCTAACATGGATGGCTATTTTGTATATTTGGACCTTGCAAAATGACTATCATGTGTGGTCAAAATAACATACATATATAAATGTATATATATATACATATATATAATATACACAAAATGGAAATATATGTTTGTTTTTTGAGAAAGAAATATTGTTAGATTGATGAAAAATATGTAAAGGGAAATTTCTTTGGATATCTAGTTAGCCCTTTAAGTTAGATTTCTTGGTTTTAAAGTGGAACAAATATACTTCAGAGGTGAACCAAAAGGATATTCTGAGGGCAGATGAGTCACGCTATCCTGCTGGGAAGCTTCCTTATTTTTTTTCTGTTTTAATTTTTTTTGATATAAAACAATCAATTTAACACTGTTATGTAGATGCTTGTCTACAGCAATACTAAAAATGCATTTTTCTCTGTATAAATTTCAAATAACTCCAAACATATTAACTGTATATTTCAAAATAATACATTTCTACTAGTATTTTCTTAAATGAACATAAACATGTAAAGTCTTTTTGTTTGTTTGTTTTGTATTTAGTAGAGTTTAAAATCTTGGCTCTTTCTGTGGTACAAGCACAAAATAAGAACAATTTTTAGACATTGGATTTCATTGTAATAAGGCTGTACTTCAATGACCCTCAAATCTCCAAAGGATTTTACCTCCATCGTAGCTAAGCTGAGAGTTGAGAGTTCTGCTGCGCCAAGGAATAAATTATAGGCATGATTTTTGCATACAGACTTCCTGCTATGGTCAAAGCTATTTGACTTGAGTGAGTGAATTTATTCTCAGGCCACAGAGAACAGGTTACATTCATTTAAGAAATGGTGTGTGTATTAAGATAGTCTATCCATAAAGTCACTCACCAACTGTTTCAATGAACAATGGTTCTGCTTGGAGGGTGGCACAGACATTAGGTGTGGGTAAGAATCTGGTTCATTGGCTGTGATAATTTGGAAAAGCATTCATCTCAGAGGAAAAGTAACTTATAAAGTCCTCTTCTTCAAACTTGATCCAAGAGCTACAAATGTCAAGCAAAGCATTCAGTCTCACTCTTTGTTGTTCTCTTTCCTACAAGCTACCTCCCAAGTTAATTATCTATGTCTCCCTGGGTATATAAATACTTTTGAAATATATAAGCTGTTCTGAAAACCATAGTATACTGTAAAAACATGAAACAAACAATACTACTAATAGAGAGGCTGAGACAGGAGAAGCAAGATTTCAAGACCCTTATGTTGTACACAGCAAGACACTGTCACAAATGAGCTAAAAGTATATATAGATTGTACAATATTGGACCTATTTCTCCAACTACCAAATTAGAGAGACCACTGGATGACAATCAACAAATTTCTAATTCCTCATATTTCAATCGCTTAGGATTTGTTGGTAATATTAATTTTCATATTAAGATATTAAGAAAAGGTAATTGTCACTTCCTGTTGTTTTTGTTGTAAGTGGTGGAATTAGATTTGTGCGGATTTGTTGAAAGATTACTTTCTTGCTTCTCTTCCAGGGTGTAGTTTTGCTCCTTATGTTGATGTTTTCTATCTATTATCCTTTGTAGGGCTGGATTTGTGTAAATTTTGTTTTGGCATAGAATATCTTGTTTTCACCATCTATGGTAATTGAGAGTTTTGCTGGGTATAGTAGCCTGGGCTGGTATTTGTGTTCTTGTAGGGTCTGTATGACATCTGCCCAAGATCTTCTAGCTTTCATAGTCTCTGGTGAGAAGTATGGTGTAATTCTGATAGGCCTGCCTTTATATGTTACTTCCTTTTTCCCTTACTGCTTTTAAAATTCTTTCTTTGTTTAGTGCATTTGGTGTTTTTATTATTATGTGACAGGAGGAATTTCTTTTCTGGTCCAGTCTATTTGGAGTTCTGTAGACTTCTTGTATGTTCATGGGCATCTCTTTCTTTAGGTTAGGGAAGTTTTCTTCTACAATTTTGTTAAAGATATTTACTGACCCATTACCTTGGGAGTCTTCACTCTCTTCTATACCTATTATCCTTAGGTTTGGTCTTCTCATTGTGTCCTGGATTTCCTGGATGTTTTGGGTTAGGAGCTTTTTGCTTTTTGCATTTTCTTTGACTGTTGTGTCAATGTTTTCTATGGTGTCTTCTGCTCCTGAGATTCCCTCTTCTAGCTCTTGTATTCTGTTGGTGATGTTTGCATCTATGACTCCTGATTTCTTTCCTAGGTTTTGTATCTCCAGGGTTGTTTCTCTTTCTGATTTCTTTATTGTTTCTATTTCCATTTTAAGATTCTGGAAGGTTTTGCTCATTTAATTCACCTGTTTGATTGTGTTTTCCTGTAGTTCTTTAAGGAATTTTTGTGTTACCTCTTTAAGAGCTTCTAGCTCTTTACCTGTGTTCTCCTGTATTTCTTTGAGGGTGCTATTTATGTCTTTCTGAAGGTCCTGTATCATCATCGTGATAAGTGATTTTAGATCTGAATCTTTCGTTTCTGGTGTGATGATGTGTCCAGGACTTGCTATGGTGGGAGAAGTGGGTTCTGATAATGCCAAGTAACCTTGGTTTGTGTTGTTTATTTTCTTTTGCTTGCCCTCCCACCATCTGGTTATCTCTATTGCTATCTGCCCTTGCTAATTCTGACTGGAGTCAATCCTTCCTGTAATCCTAGTTGTATAGGAACTCTTCAGAGTCAGGCAGTCTCTGTGACCCTGTGATTCTGGGATCCTGTGACCCTGGACTTGTTAGAGCACCTAGGAGTGCAGCAGCTTCCTCAGCCACTCTGCTGGCAGAGTTCCTGTGTGCCTGGTCCTACAGGTTCCAGTTACTCCCGGTCTTGGCACAGATGTTGGGTCCTCCTCACCTCTGATCCTGAGAGTTTCAGAGCACCTGGGAGTGGAGCTTCCTCTGGGTGTTGTGGGACTGGCTGCAGAGCTTGTGCCCAAGGTCTGCTCAGGACACCAGCCCAGAGAGACCGGGCTGGGAAGCTTCTTAAGGAAGTAAACAACTCAAAGGCTTCAAGAAGTCCCTAAATCTAACCAGATACACTAGATCCTGCCTTGCTATGCACAGATAAGCTGTAAAGACTGCTGAAAGACACTTTTGAGAAAGCCAAGCTTTAGAAGATACTCCGATGAGCTAAGATGCCCAGAAGAAGAAGAGACAGCTGAGTTACCCTAAAGAGGCTCAGACCATCTGATCTTCAAGAAAGAGATAGTCTCCAGCTCATAAGTTATGTGATGTGTTTGTCTAGCTTTTATGATCTATCACCACGCTGGAGTGGGCTTTTGGTAATGTAGCTGTCATTGAGTCATTTTTGCCTCTGAAATTCAAAACCCCTCACTCATGTTCCTGTAAGTAAATCCAATTAACCCAATAAAACTTTTTGGTACTCGCACAGGCATATGCATATACATTTATGGAGCACTCTCTGCAACATTGTAACTAAAGATGTATAAAAATAACAGTCTAGAAGGTGCAGTGTTAATATAATTGATAAGACCTTTGTTGATTCCAGAAATAAGTAAATGAGTTCAGAAAGCAGAGTCCCTTACTGATGGTTTCTAAAGAATGTCTTTTAGAAACACTAGTCTACAGAGCACCTTGGAATGTCCAAGTATTGGGTATGAGCAGCCAGAAGTAAAGTTCAAAGACCCTCTGGTCCTGGATGGTGAAACAGCTGCTCCACCCACACTTCTCCAGGTGATGCCTCATGATATCAACTCAGAATGGTACTTAGCTGCAGATTGGTGTCCCTGGCATTATTTATGCCAAGAATCAATCTCTCTCTCCCCCTCTCTCTGTCTCTGTCTCTGTCTCTCTCTCTGTGTGTCTCTCTCTGTCTCTCTGTCTCTGTCTCTCTCTCTCTCTCTCTCTCTCTATCTCTATCTCTATCTCTCTCTCTCTCTTTCTCTTCCCTCTCTCTCCCTCTCTGCCTCCTCTTCCTTCCATCCCTTCCTTCCTCAACCTCCTCACACCTCATAGCTCACTGATACCTCTAATCAATACCCACCCAGTCATCTTAGTGGAAGATAGATTTCTTGTGATTCTTTGGCTTCTAGTGACTATGAAAACAGATCCTTAGCTTTTATGTCATCATAGTTGTAGAAAGGTCTGGAATGGAAGTTGACTGGGCCTAATGTTAGCTGTAAGTATAAAACTCATAGTCCAGTGGAAAGTCAATTAATTGGATACAATCTGGACAATTATACATAGCAAAAACTAAAGTACATCTTGTGATGTAAAGAATCTTCTCTGTTTATGTACAAACAATCTGAAAATTTGAAACATTGAAACACAGCCCCTGTTCTTTACTCCTTCCTGTAGCATCTCCTTATTAAATTGTTGCTCCTCATACTAAATAGGTAGAATCTGGTTTGGTTTGGTTTTGTTTTGTTTTGTTTTGTTTTGTTTTTACTCTAGGCAGGTCCTGGGGCTTGCTTTAACCAACAGAATGAAGTAGAGGCATTGGTGTTCCCAAGTGCAAGCTAATTTTTATGGATCTTCTCTTTACTCTATTATGACTCTCTCATTACCATGAAAAGGATATGCTCAGCTTGTGTGCTAGAGGATAAAGGGCACAGTGAGCAGAGCTGACTTATAATATTCACCCCACTTGACCTCAGCCTACATCAGCCAAGTCTTAGTTGAGCCCCAATAGCACCAGGGATCCCAGCAACAGATCAATGGAATCCCACACTAGTAAAAAAAAAAAATAATTATTTTTGTATGCAGTAACCCTTTATGAACATTTTTATCCCAGCATTGTTGTTGCAATAGATAATGGGCACAGAAAAAAAAGAAATCTGGGAAAAATATGAAAATCTGGAAATCTTGAAGAGCCCAGTTTCTGCCTTAATTTATAGCTTCTATTTTGTGGTATAGTGTGGCATGTTAGCTATCACATCCAAATTCCATTAACATAAAAATTAAAGAACTATAATATTCAGAAACCCAAAACAGAATTTTTTTCTTATGAACTTTTAATGCTCTATAATTTTTTTTAACCAAAGGGCAGAGGGCCTTTTGAATTTTCCCAGAAGAATGTTCCAGCCATCTGAATAACTCAGCTGGCATTAGCAAGTGGAAAAAAAAATCAGCATTCATTTTTTTTTCCTCCTTAATAGTCCCAGAGTACAATGACCAGTTCAACCTAGACTGAAAGATTAGCTTTGAAAAGACAATGGGAATGTGATAAAAGAGGCAGATGCAGGAAAGGAGTGGCTTCTGTACACACATGTGGGCCACTTCTCCACTGTAACACACACACACACACACACACACACACACACACACGCACACGCACACACACACACACACGCACACACGGTTTTGAAATGCTTTTCCTACCAGCATGACCTGACCTTTTAGAACCTGCTCATCTTGCTTCTCAGAGAATCCTCCTTTCCAACCCCTGCAGGGTGAACAGTGAGAAATGACTAGCTCTGTTCACTGACACAAGGGAACACACCTAACCTCAGATGGGAAAATCATATAGGTATCCTTTCCTGAAATTTTGAAGTTGAGCTACATCAACTCTACACACCAATACTGAAGACGAAAGAACTTTGCTACAACATACCTGCCTAAAGGTCAGACTCCAGAGAGGATGAAGCATGAAATATATGAGGAGAGGTAAACAGAGAGATGGAAGGGAGAGTCTGTTTCTAGTAACTTCCCTAGCTTTAGCTCTCTCAAAACCAGAACAAGTATTCTCTCACCTCCTTTACTCCAAAACCCCTCTGCAGCTAGCGTATGCTAAGCTATTTCTTCTTGATGTTCCCTTAAAGATTTCTTTTTAAGATTTGTTTATTTATTTTATGTATGTGCTCTCCTCAGACACATCAGAAATGGGTATCAGATCCCATTATAGATGGTTGTGAGCCACCATGTGGTTGTTGGGATTTGAACTCAGGACCTCTGGAAGAACAGTCAGTGCTCTTAACCTCCGAGCCATCTCTCCAGCCCTCCCTTATAGATTTTTAAACTCTACTCTACAGTCACTCAAATGATCTTTTTACTTATTTTTCCATTCCCAGTACCTAGTAAAGGACTTGCTAAAATAACTGCATGAAGACCACATTAGAAATTAGGAAATGCAAGTTAATACAGTGAACATTTACATGAGTACAGGTGCAGGAAGGGTTGAGGGCATTTGGAGTACAGCAAAGCTGCAACTTGGTGTTGAGGGGGTTAGAAGCTCTATCTGTGAAAATAGCTAATATCTTCAAAATGAAAAATAAGAAGGGATTTTAAGCATTTCCTTTTCCCCATGAGCCCTCCTGAGTCCGTAGGAAAATGCAGCCAGATCAGCTTGACAATCTGTTTGTTCATCTGATCTCCTGTACATACACCTGCAGGGGGTGGAATTGGTGGAAAGGTACACTAAAGCAGTAAGAGAAGCAACAATCTCAATCACACCCACAAGGTCCACAAGGGTGGTGTGTCCCGATCATTCTGACAGCTCACTGTGAAAGGTGCCAGAGCCTGCAAACTGGTCAGCAGGTAAAGGGGTGGCTGCAAGCCCAGTGGCATGACTTCAATCCCTGGAATTAGCAAGGTGGAAGGAGAGACTGAGAATGAGTTCCTGCAGGTCCAGTGACATCCACATGTATGCCCTGGAAAACACACACACACATACACACACACACACACACACACACACACACACACACACACACGAGAGAGAGAGAGAGAGAGAGAGAGAGAGAGAGAGAGAGAGAGAGAG
>JADRCD010179167.1:0-13817 GCA_019843815.1 Montemys delectorum
AGCCTCTAAATCCTTTGGCTTGGGATAAGGGAACCATGATCTTCCCTGAATTTTCCCATTGCACATAAGATGCACACTTACCCATGAACTCAGGTGCCCATCATCATACACACTCATAAACACAAAGAAACACTAGAGCCACTCCCTGATCCAAACACCTAGATTCCTCCCTTCTCTGCAACAAGAGCAGGCAGCTTAAACATTCAAAATCCAACGTCGAGTAGATAATGCGGAGCCAGATCTGATTTCATACTGGTGGACGATGGAATGGTGGGGCGTGTGCGCACACACACACACTGCTCTCAGATAACAAAGGGCAATGGTTAGGCCCCATTGGGACCGTGGTAACATAACAGCTCACGCTCACATCCTATGACTTTCCTTTCTCACATTGGGAGCAGAGCTGACCTCATTCAACAGTCTAGCTAGTTCATGGGCTCTACTGCATGTGGGGCTCTCCTCTACGTTGACGACCTTCTTTTCCCACTCCCGTTCTCCAAGGCCCTCACACCCAGCACTCCACGGTCCTGGATTCTATAGTCGTCTGATCCTTATTTCTCCTGCTACTTCTCTGTTGGGATGGCACCACAAGAGGCTGTTTGTCTCTGATCCATCACACGGATTCATTTCTACAAGCAGCCGTAAAGTCCAGGCTCTGTGCTGCACCAGGGTCCTTCGTAGCACCTCACAGACGACAGCTGTGGACATCTGCTCCATTATGTTCAATTGGTTGTTTGTTTTTTCAGCCCAAAGGACTAAATTCAAGGTTTTGAGAGCATCGAGACAAGTGCCCTACTCACCAGGCCGGAAGCTGGGAAGCTCCACATGCTGCCCTGGGGGGATCCCTCTTCCAGAATTGCTAAGTAGCAGTTTCTTGTTCTGTTGAATTTAGATGGTAAGTTCAGAGGCGAAGACAGCACTTAGCTTAAAAAAATGACATACTTGTGAGAAAACTCCTTTTGCAAATCAGGGAGAAAATGTTTCTTTGTCATGAATCATGTTTTTTTTTGTGTGTATTTGTTTGTTTTGTTTTTAGTCTGTGGGCAGAAAACGCATCAACTCTAACTAGCAAACCTTTCCTGGAGGGCCTTCTGCCTCTCCTAGAATCTACACGTGGACTTCCCTGGAACCTGACCCATAGGTGGCAGTCTCCCTGCATCCTGGGTCCTGGATCACAACCCTCAGGACTGTAGGTGACACTTGTGTCTTTAGTGTCTCCTAATGTTAAACGTTTCCTCTCCTTAGTGTTCTGCTTATGGGTGGGGGCAGGGCACACAGACACTACGCAGAACTGAAGCAAGAAACATCACCTGGGACAGTTCAGAGCCAGAAGCTGGGGCGGCAACTGTTCCCCACAAGCTACCCTGGGATCCCTCTTGTGGAATCACTAAGTAGCAGACAGTTTCTCATTAGAAACGATGCTGTAGATAAAGCTACTGAAAATTGACCTGTTTACAAAAAAGTTACTCATGTTGGTGCAAGCCTTTGTACCCTGTCTGGTCTCCTCTCCCTTCCTTGCCAACACAACCCCACAGAATTTGCAGTGAGCCACTCTCTCCTAAATAAGGCCCTGGCCTCACCCACCCCCACAGCACCTACTCGACAAGATTCAGACATGATGAAAAGATTCAGACAGAGATGAAAATTATGCACACACACACACACACACACACACTCATTGCCACACATGAGCGAATCATCCTCCCCCTGCTTCAGGAGTTCTAGATGGGATGGCCAAAGGAAACTGAGATTAAAAAAAAAAAAAAAAAAAAAAAGGCAGTCAGCTGCTACATTCCCTCTGACCTACTGACTGGCACTGAGAAGAAAGAGCAGGTGGGCGCCAACCTCCTGGCTCTCTGAAGCAAACCTGCCGGTGGGTCTCTAAGCCACCAGCATTGCATGTCTGGCCCCAGCTGTTAGTGGAGCCAAAGGGAGATTAAATCATTAGTGCGCATCAAAATGCCTGAGAAGCCCATAGAATGCTTCCTCAGTGTTTATAAAAACCGACTCAGCATAAAAGGAACCTGTGCTGGGCGGATCTCAGGTCCTCCACCTGAGTTAGGGAGTAGAGCGCTCTCAGAATCCCACCAGCACCCAGAAGGGACCCAGAAGGGATGCTGGCAAAGGGAAAGGTGCCCTGGTCTGTTTCAATGTGCTTTTTTTGACCAACAAGTAAGGTCTCAGTTAGCATCTAGTTACAGTTCCCCAGGCTCAGAGTGTCACCCAGGCTTTGGACAAAGCAGATGTACAATGTGCAGAATGTCCCAGGAAGCATTCTGGAATCACGGGTAGCCAGGGACTAGCCTTCTCCAAATGTATTTTCCTCCAAAGAAAGAAACCTGAAGGAGTGAGGAAGAGGAACACAGAGATCAAGAGAAATCAAATCATCACCAGGCCCCACCCTTACCTCTGCCCCCCAGCCTAAGGAATTCTGGTGGGAACCTGTTTCAAGCAGCTGTCTCCTAAAATGGTCCTCAGACATGGATCAGGGTTCTTCTTGGGGACCCTCTTACTTCTTGGTCTGTTTGGCCACTTTAGTCTCACTGGGTGTGTTGTGCTTTTGAGAGCCTAAACCTGATCTCTCCCTCAGGGAGACAGCCCCCCTGACCAGTTGGTGCAGTCTGTCAGTCTGTCCCACTGGTGACTTGAGGCCGGTGAGGTAGACCAATGATCCTATGTGGCTCCAAGAAAGTCACCTACAAGAGAGCTGAGATTCTCTTACTTTCAGCCCTGCCTACGTGCAAGGTAGAGAGCTGATCATTTCTCAGATCACCAAGGTCCACGCTTCAGTGGTCAGAGGAATTCTTCCCAAGGCACCAACACCTCAAAGCCAGTGGCAGGGTACTGTGGCTGGAAAGCAAGGTCGTTAAAAACAGGCAAATACCAGGATTCAACTGAACTGTTGTCTGTGTCAAGCCCTCTAAAACTACGATTCCATGCTTCATCCCAGACGTAACATGAAGTGAAAGAACACGCTAGCTCTTCAGGTTCTCTCCCTCGAAAGCAAATCTCTAGGAATTCAGATATTTCTCCCTTTATCATTGGAAGAAGGAGGAAGAGGTGGGGGGAGGGGAGGAGGAGGAGAAGAAAGAAAGAAAGAAAGAAAGAAAGAAAGAAAGAAAGAAAGAAAGGAAGGAAGGAAGGAAGGAAGGAAAGAAGAAGACAGAAAGAAGGGAGAAGAGGAGAAGGAGAGAGGGAGAAGAAGAAGAAGAAGAAGAAGAAGAAGAAGAAGAAGAAGAAGAAGAGGAGGAGGAGGAGGAGGAGAGGAGGAGGAGGAGGAGGAGGAGGAGGAGGAGGAAGAGGAGGAAGAGGAGGAAGAGGAGGAAGAGGAGGAAGAGGAGGAAGAGGAGAAGGGGAAAGGGGAAGGGGACGGAGAAGGAGAAGGAGAACTACTTAAGAGCATATAGAACAAAGCCTTAGTAGGTTGTCTAAACTGCCAGAGCATCCGCAGCCTCCTCTAGGTCCTTAAACTGTCCACAAGCATCCTCTACTGTCCATCTAAACCACCCCTGTTGGCTCCCAAGCACTAAGGGCCAACCGTTGTTGGAAAGGCTGGAATTCAAACCATATTAGCTTAATCCAATAAACAGGAGGGCCAGGCCCCACCCCAGGCACTCGAGAGGCACTACCTGGTCACTTCTGAGGAAGGACAAGCCAGTCACTTGACTAGAAAAGGCTTTGCTGATAAAAAATCGGACAAAGAATATTCCTGGAGTTCAGAGATGTGTGTGCAGTAAGGAAATGCCAAGGCAGCGGGTGAAATGAATGGATCGGGGGAAGTCATTGGCCGTCTTCACCAGCTTCAGTGACACTAGAATCCATGCAAATGGCACAGAGCATTGAAAAGTCATTTCAGAAAGTAGCTGAGAGTCTTAAAAAGAGAAACAGCAACGGTACTCCATCTCGACAGGGGGATAAAATTTTCAAAGGTGGAGGGAAACCTCAGGGTGAGCTTAGCCCCAGCTCGCAGGGCGACAATGACTTTGCCTTTGTCCTTTCCCCCTTTCTAGAGTGGACTCTTGGTTTCTCTATATTTATTTCTAGCATTTCATTTCTTTTAGGGAGTCCCCAACCTCGCAGACTGGTAGATACATAGTGACTGTCTACATTTTATCGCTAGAGCGTTCAGTATGGTCACAATGGCATTGGCTTTAGTCTTTGATTTATGTCTGCTCAGGACATGGTCAGGCCCACCCTCGTGGACACACATCCGTTGGGTACTCTCCCGAGTGTCTCTAGCTGGCTGGCGGAGTGAACAGATGAATAAAGAAAAACAGTTGCTGAAAGCAGAAAAGTCACATTCACGGTAGCTACAGAATCAAGGTAAACATCACCCAGGTGTGGCATTTGCCAGTGTCACTGGAGGGTGCTCCGGAGCAGACCCTGCTGCAGCAGCCCCCCCGCCCCCCCCCCCCCCGCCCCCGGGGGGGGGCCCAGGGGGGGCCCCCCCCCCGCCCCCCCCCCCCCCCCCCCCGCACTGCGCAGGAAGGGAGGACTGCCTTAGGTCCCAGCTGCTGTCCTCACAATCCGTTGGAACTCACCTTCTGCTCTGCATTCAGAATCCATATGCATTTGTCTTCTGCACTGAGGCTGCACCCGGGCTGGGCTGCCCCAAGCCAGGCTTCAGCAGCAGTACGAATACAGAACACTACTCACTCCCAGAAGAAGCAGGACTCTTCTGACAGATGAGTAGGGTTCTAGGACCCTAATCAATCTTACCCAAAGCTCCTTTCTTGCTAAGTATGCTTTCAATCTCAGCCCTGCTGAGACCAGAAGGAGGATCTCTATGAGTTCGAAGCCAGCCTGGTCCATCTAGCAAGTTCCAGGCCATTCAGGCTTATGCAGTGAGAGTAGAGATAGGAATAGGGATAGGGATCGGGACAGGGACAGGGAGGTAGACAGAAAGACAGATAGACATCTGAGAGAGATAGAGATAGGAAGAGGGAGAGAGAAATTAGGTATAGGTATAGATTAGAGATAGAGATAGATAGAAAGATAGAGACAGATGGAGAGATAAATGTATATAGAAAGAAATAAATGTGTGTATATATATGAAGACACTGATTATGTGGATAACACACCATTCTTTTTAAGGCTCCACAGTTTCACACCAGGCAACATTAAAGTACTTCTCAACTTTTCTGGTGACTATCACTCTGTTAAAGCTTACTTTTTTCATTGTGTGTACAGACGACTAACTCCGGACAACCATCACCTTCACAACTTAGACTGTTCCCATCTGTGAACACGGCCTGTTCGTCTGTTGTTTAAATTTTCCTGGCATACCCTTACAGGACTCCCTTACATTCTGTTACGAGTGATTTATTCTTTCTTCCTACGTGGGTTCCCTTCTGTCATATTCTAATTGATAATTGTTTCTGCATAATTAGACTATTAATTTCCTAATGTTGGCTGCCTAGGTAAACTTCTCCTGTCATAATAGATGTTTATTTGATTCTCTTGTTTTGTTTTTTTAGGTTAACAATATCATCTACAAAAATATCAACTGTATCTTCTGCTTTTAAGTTTTCACACCTCTTTCCTCTGTCCTTGCAGTCTCGGCCTCAGACCTTGTGGTGGTTTGAATATGCCTGGCCCAGGTAGCGTAGGAGGTATGGCCCTGTTGGAGTAGGTGTGGTTTTGTTGGAGGAAGTGTGTCACCATGAGCTTTTGACCCTCATTCTATCTGCCTGGAAGCCAATCTTCTCCTATTAGCTTTCAGATGAAGATGTAGAACTTTCAGCTCCTCCTGCACCATGCCTGGCCTGGATGCTGCCATGCTCCCACCTTGATGATAATGGGTTGAACCTTGGAACTTGTAAGCCAGCCCCGATTAAATGTTGTCCTTATAAGAGTTGTCTTGGTCTTGATGTCTGCTCACTGCAGAAAATCCTAACTAAGACTAAGTTATTCCAACTAAAATCCCTAAGCCCCAGGAACCCAAAATCCACCCTCCTCTCTTCTGCCTAGCTATAGGCCGTAGGCATCTTTATTGGCCAATCAGGGATAACTTGGGGGTCAAGGTTACATAGCATCATTTGGTGTACATGAGGATACCCTTGTCAGGGAAGGAGTGGCCAGATCTTGTGGGCCGGTATTTAGCATTACAATACATAGCAACAGACCAAACCTCCACAGATGGTATGCATGCTAGACTGGTTCTCCCAACTAAACTACATCCCCGGCCCAGGTTATTCCAGTTCATATCATATCTGGGAAGTTCAAGGATGGAAAGCCTGAATGAAGTTCCTTCCCAGAGTATGGGTGGCTCAGCTTCCCCAGCCATAGCTTTTTAACCATGCTGTCATAACTACTCCATCCTTGGTGGGTGTGAAGCCTGTGCATCTTCTGCTAAAGACTGCTGTAAAATGATGCAATGCCCTCCCTCTGTGTTCCATGGGTGTGACCTCTGAACTCCCCATACTAACCGGCCATCCTTCCCTATCATCTCACTCTTCCCACTCAATCATTGACATTAATCAAATGCTGACCCGACCATGCGCCAGTCTGTGAAAGAGTTACCAAGGTGATCACCACCCAGCCCTGGCTCCCAAGGGCATGATGAGGAAGACAGCTTCGTGAGTGGCAAAGTCCTGGGGGATTGAATCAGTCTGCAGCGGGCCCACGAGCTACTCGCCCACATCTGTGCATCCTAATGTGTAGCTTGCACAACCTCCACTTTGGTTCAGAAGCTGGGTTGTCTTTGTGCTTTGTTGAGGTCTTCCCCACCTGGGATAGGGGCAGAATTGATCTTTGTTCAAGCCGTGCCTGCGTCTCCCTTCGCCTTCCAGTGTAACAGCACACTGAAGAGAATGGCTTCTAAGAAAGTTTTCTTCCCCTTCAAAAAATATTCAAGCCCATGTAGCATGGTGGTCCAGACCTGAAATCCCAGCAGCAGGTGGATGGAGACTGGAGGGCTGGGAGTTCAAAGCCACGAGACGTCATCTTAAAAAAGGAAGGAAGGAAGAAAAAAGGGTGGGAGAGAATCCAGCCTCAAAGGAGAAATAACCTCTAGTGTTCCCTAGTAGGATAACTATGACTGACAGCTGTCAATCATATCTTTCTGATAACCAGCAGAGGGCTAAGCAGCTAAACTTGCTCCGCAGTCAAGAGTGCCTACTCGCTCTTCTTGCAGAAGACCCGAATTCAGTTCCCAGTTCTCACATTGAGAGGGTCATGAACACATGTAAGTCCAGTTCTCGCGAACCTGATATGTCCTCCATATGTGCCTCCGGTAGCACACTGACATGTGTGCACACACAAACACGCACAGGGAAACCGATCATTTAAAATGAAACAAATCTTTTTAAAAAAAAAGTACTTGCCGCCTGGTTTGGTGGTGCCTGCGTCCAAGAGGCAGAGACAGGCAGCTCTCGGAAAATGTGAGGCCAACCTGGTTTACAAAATGAGTTCCAGCTAAGCAAGGCTCACATTGTGAGACCCTGTCTCAAAATAAATAAATGACGATAAAAGTAAGCAAAAATGACTCTGGTACAATGAGATTATGTTTTCAGGGGATGACTATGTGAAGTTCCCTGACCTGGTAATTGCACATTGTTAAATGTACGGAAATGTCACACTCCTTATGTCAAAGAAACTTCTGAAATCTATCCCATCGGCAACTGGATCCTGTGGATCCTTTAGGTATACCGGGAAGCCACTGTCTTTCCAACATTACGACAATGGTTGTCAGAGTGGAAAGCCGGAGGGACACGCAGCCTTTATGCTACGGTTGAACCTCTGAGTTAACCAACCCTGAAATCACTGTACCTTTGGACTTGGTGTATGAGTCACTTTCCTCATGACCTAAGCTATTTTTAACTGCTTTCTGTTTATATTATCTGCATCCAAGATAACAAGGAGTGGGGTGGGGGTGGGGGACTGAGTACAGACAGAAAGAGAGGTTCTGAAGGGACAGACAGCATCAGTAGAAATGACTTCCTGTAACAGGAATCACTCAGATAGGACTTTGATGAGAATGAGAAGCTGGGCATGGAGGAGGAAGGGAGAGCTTGTCAGGAAGCGAGAAGAAAAGCACATTTGCTAGGCGTGGTCTGTACGCGTGACCATAGCACACGTTAGGCTGGGGCAGGAGGATCTCAGTTTAAGACTAGTCTACACTATGTTGTGAATTCAAGACCAGATTGTGCAAAGCAGTAACACACTGATTCAAAAGAAAGGAGGCAGGGAGGGAAGGAATGAGGGTAGAGGGAGGGAGGGATGGTGGGTAGAGAGAGGGAGAATGAAGCGAAGGAAAGAAGAGTGGTAAGGGAAAGAGGGGGAAGGGAGGAGAAGGAAGATGAATGAGAGAGGGAGGGGGAAGAGAAGGGAAGGAGAGACACAGAAAGACAGAGGCACAGAGAGATTTAGTATAATTCTCACACGGGTCACCTAAACCCACCCTGGCTTGGATCCTTGTGACAACTTGTATACAATGAAATGGAAAGAGCTGGGCTACAGCTTGGCCCACTAAGGGTCCAAGTCACTTTGCTAAATTCAGCCCTGTAGCCAGGTATAAGAAAGAAAGGGAGTCACCTACCATTTGTAGTGAGACATGAGCCTTGGAGATGGACTTGGGCCTCAGTCGCTGATGGCGTCGACACTGCTGCTGACCGGAGGAGAGCTGGATTATCAAACATATTAAGTAAAAGTGAGTAACCAGAAAGGGGGAAGAGATTGGCATTCTCTAGGTCAAACCAGATTCCTTGATAAAGTGAGAGGCATCAAGCAAAAGAGTGTCCTAGAGTAAGGTGCAACAAAACCAGGAGCCCAAAGTAAAAACTGATGCAAAGAGAAATTACAAAGGAAATATTAATGTTGGCTCTATACCCAGGAGTGTAGTTGTTGACCAGGAAGTATTTGACTTGATCCATGGGCTTCTGAGCCAATTAGCCATTTATATCCACCCCCTTCAGGTGCACAAGAGCTTGGAATGCTCAGCCCCCTTCTAGTGTTATCCTGTGTTTTCCTCATTCTTACGACTGTGGAGTAGTAGATCACTGTCTACATACACATACAGATCACTGTACTGGCTTGTTTCCCTGTTGGTCTACTTGTATCTTTGCCTTTTAGAAGCCGTCTTCTGTGAGGTGACGTTAAAGCCTTTGGACTTCAACATTGAGATGTCTATAACCCCCTTACAGACCTATGAGGATTTCCAGGCAAGTCCATGGTCAAACAGCAAATATCTTCTCTCCATCTGTGGCTTGTAGTTACCAGTATTTGGTGGTTAATTAACATTTTGCTTTTAAAGAAGTCTGGTTCGACTGACTGATTTTTCGATAGTTTAAATGTTTAATGGTTAAACTTACCATTTTCCTTTAAGATAAATAGTATGTTTTCTGATTTATTAAAGAGGCTAATTGCTTATACGGAGGCCATAAAGATACTCATTAAATGTTCTAGAATTTTCTTTCTTTCTTTTCCATGTATAAGTGCTCTTAACCCCTGGGCTATCTTCCCAGCCCCTGAAAACATTAATTTTTTTTAACACTTATTTAATTTTATATGTATGATTTGTACATGCACAGCCCATGCTGTGCATGCTTGAAGCCTGAAGAGGTCAGAAGAGGCATTAGGTCACCTGAGACAGGATTACAGATGGCTGTGAGTTGCCATGTGGGTGCTGGGAACAGAACATGTGCCCAGATCGGTCTCTTCAGTGCCTAGAGGTATTCTTTAATGTTATGTCTTGGAAGATTTATGTTTGCTCCCCCCAGTTATGCCTCTGACCTACCTGAAACTGGTTTTCTGCATTGAATGCGGTTGGGCCTCATAAGTCATTTTTTTCTCAGATTTTATTCCACAGTACTTATTGAAAAGAGCATCATTTGCATTGTATTTGCTAGTGCCCTTGCTGAAAACCAAATGTCTATACTTTGAATGTTGGGTTCTTTATTTCATTTTGTTGGGCTACTTGTCTATGTGTGGAACAATACCAGGTTAAGCCTTCATATTTGATAGTATTAAAAAATAGCTTTTAAGAGCTAGGTGTGGTGGTGCACATCTTTAATCCCAGTGCTTAGGAGGCAGAGGCAATTTCTGAGTTGGAAGCCAACCTGGTCTACAGAACGTTCCAGAACAGCTAAGGCTACAGGGAAGAAACACTGTTTCTAAAAGGGAAAAAAATTAGTTTGTTACTTTGTACAAAAATCTGGGCTCTCCATTGGAATTGTGTTTGTTTCTCAGGGACCCTCCTCTTCAATACTAGCTGGATGGGTATTTTCCCATGCTGTCACCAAGAGGAGCCAATTGGAGTCTTGATGGTTGTTCCTTTATTGTCTTATTCCTTTAATGTCTTATTCTTAAGGTGCTGGAGATCAAATGCAGAATCTTGTGTGTGCTGGGGAAGTGCTTACAACTAAGATACAGTCAGGCACCATTCATTATAGGTGTTCTTGAGAGGGGCGATCTGAACACAGCTGCCCATGCATCAGAGACAAGAATTTGGTGCAAGTTTCCTGTCATGCAAAGTTTAAGTATATGTTTATCTAATTTTATCTAATATTTTATACCTAATATATACACATATACATACATATGTACACATACACATATATATGTATATATGTATATATTTGTTAGACAGTATATGTATTCTACACTAACCTCAGACTTTCAGCAGTGTCTTGCTCCTGCCTCTTAAGTGTTGGTTTGTGTGACATAAAAAGCTTTTAACTTACAAGTCACCAGCTATGGAGGCACGAACTGTAACCCCAGCAGTCAGGAAACAGAAGCTGAAGGATCGCTGAGAGCTCGAGGCCAGCCAGGAATACGGAACAAGGTACTGTTTCTGTTGCTATGAAGGGTGAGTGTGTGTCTGTGTGGATGTGTATATATGTGTGTATATGTATGTGTTTGAGGAGTGTGTATATATGTGAGAGAGTGTGTTTGTATGTGTAAGGTGTGTGTGTGTTGTTTGAGGTATGTGTTGGTGTGAATGAGGTGAGTGTGTGCTTGTGTGTGTATGTATGTGTGTGAGTGTGTGTGTGTGTGAGAGAGAGAGAGAGGGGGGGAGAGAGAGAGAGAGAGAGAGAGAGAGAGAGAGAGAGAGAGAGAGTGAGAGTGAGAGATTAATATAGACATTAGTTCCAGGAGTGGGGGTTACTATGGTGAAACCTGACCGTGGTCTTTTGAGAGGAATGTGGAAGACTGTAATTTTGGGCTAGAAAGTGGTTGAATGCTCCAAGCACAGCATAAAAGGCCATCCTAGAAAGATCGTGGATGGCAGAAGTATTTGAGAACAGAGAGTACTGTAGAGGTCTAACTCAATAGGTTTCTGAGATCTCAAGGATTTTCACAACAACTGGGCTAGAGCCACTCCTGTGATACCTTGGCAAATAGTTTGGCTGCCCTTTCCTCTTGTCTAAGGTTGAATTAGAAGCCATAAGGCAGATTTCTTTGGTGGAGGAAATTCTCAGACATCAAATGCTGTTAACACTTACAATAAAAAAAGAGCAAATGAGACAGAAGGAGTATAAAACGTGTGGTTTACAAGGGGCACTAGGAAGCTTACAGCTTGTGCTGGAAGAGAGGCTGTGATTGTTAATGAGATTAGAGCTATTAAGGAGAGTCTGCTCTACACAAGAACCCTTGGTGCTCTACCCAGGGAAGCTCCCAGCTGGGTAAAGGGAAGGGCTTAAAGGGATTTCTGCTCCTAGAAAGCAAGTGCAAGCATAAACTGCAACTACTGTCATTCAAGAGGATGAGGGTTCATCCCAAGCTAGCAAAGGACCTTGACAATGTTGTTCACCGTGTTATTAGGGTTAGAGTCGTAAAAGATACAAGAGTGAGGGGCCGTAGACTCCTTCTGTGGTTTCTGGGAGTCACTGAAGTCAGGGAGCAAGTGGCAGGGGAGCCCCCAGAGCAAAGGCCCTAACAGGGGGAGAGGCTGTAAGTGGCTATCGTGTGAAGCCATAAAAGTAAAGCCTGTGTTGCAGTTGGGGACCCTAAGATTTTGGAGAAGCCAGAGCCTTGGTATATCTGCCAAACAGAGCTGTTCATGGGGAGTAGAACCAGCTGCTCTTGGGAGTAGAACCAACCCAAGGAAAAGATAGATGTTGGAGGCAGCTGGGGACATGAAACCCTTTAAGTTCTTTGACACCAGACATAGAAATATGGCATTTGATGCTTGCCCTGCTGCTGGGTTTTAGCTTTATTTGCTCTAGTATTTTTTCATTATATTCCCATTCACACATTTTGGAAAAGTAATGTATCTTCTGAACCATTGTATGTTAGAGATACATAAATTGCTCTTTGATTTCATAGGGGTTATAATTAAGTGATTGTCTTGAATCTCAGACTTTGAACTTTTAAATAGTGTTGGGATTGTTAAAAACTATGAGGACCTTTGAAGTTGGACTAAATGTATTTTGCATTATGCTTAGATTTTTCAAAACCTACTATAATAAGGGTTCTTAAATGCTTTAACCTCCCTTCTAGTCCATCACCCACCAGAAGTAGTAGAAAAGAAAGGTTACTAGGACACAGGGGAAGTAGACCTGTTTAGAAATAGTTCTTTGGGGTGATTCCAGGCTTCACTATCAGGATATCAGCAGTTCAGTCTACTAGCAAACCACCAACCATGAATCAGCAGCTTCAGTCCAGTCCACTCGGCAGACACCAACCATCAATCAGCAGCTTCAGTCTAGTGTACTCGGCAGACACCACACACGAATCAGCAGTGGCAGCCCGATCCAGTAAATAAATCATGAGGCTCCACCATGAGTCAGTGGAAGCTGCAAGAAGCCACAGGAACATCAGGAGAAGGTCTTTGGCCAGTTCCTCTCTATGAAGTCACAGTGTACATCAGCAGCACAGTGCAAGGGGAACCAGTACATGAACTTGTCAGCAAAGACTAACGAAGCAAAGCAAGGCAGACCAATGTGATAGCTTCCTCCCACTGTCCGTGGGGGCAAATATACTCTTTCTAAACATCGCCCATCCTCTCGTGTGTCTCCTTCAGCAAAACTTCCTTTGACTCGTGTCTGCTTCAGCAAAACATCCTTTCATTTGTCTGCTCCAGGAAAACATCGTTATGACCTGAGTCTCCAAAGAAATTTTCACTTCAGTTGAGGTCATGAGAAATGGGGGCTAGGGAATGGAATGAAGAATGTCCCCCATAGGCTCAGGCATGTGAATACCTGGCCCACACTGGTGGTGCTGTTTGGAGGGGCTTAGGACGTGTGGCCCTGCTAGAGGAAGTATGTTACTAGATGGGAACTTAAGACTTTATAGTTTTCCCTGTGCCCAGCGCACTCTGTTTTGTGCTACTGCCAGCAATGTTATCTCTAACTTTCTGCTCCTGCTGCTATGCCTGCTGCTTTTTTTCATGTTTCCCAGTCATAAATGGATTCTTACGTCCCTGTAACCATAAGCAAGAGTAAACATTGTCCATAGAAATTATATATGTGTGTGCATATATCCATACACATACTTACATATATGTAAAAATCTTACTTTATAAGCAAGACCCATTGTCTGCAGTTGGAAGATAAGACTCAAACCGATTTAAACAAAGATTATTGGCTCATACAAATACAATATCTGTGAGGAAGGTCACTGGATATAATAAGATTTGCTTTTCTCTCTCTCTCTCTCTTTCTCTCTGATATATTGTGTGGTATATATGATAGTTTAAGAGACAACTCGAGTTAAACACCACACACCAGGTCCAGACAATACCACGTGAAGAAGGTTTAATTGGGGAAGAGTGGGGGAAGGTCGCGCGCAAAGAGAGAAAGGGGAGAACAAAAGGGAGGAGAGAGGAGGGTTTCTCCTTTTTATCTGAGTGATGACGTATGTACTGCCCAGGTGAA
>JADRCD010179172.1:0-13847 GCA_019843815.1 Montemys delectorum
TTGGACTTATGATCATCACTATTTTTCTAGAAATCTTTTCCCACTTGTGCTTCTTGTACTTTCCTATTTCTTCAGAACTGTTATTGACCTTTTTCATGTTCTCCAGTGTCTAGTTAGAGTGTATTTGGATTTATTTCCTTCTGTTCAGTGATGTTCTTTTTTAAGTAGACAATTAAGATTGTAAGAGCGCACTATAGCCAGATGGGTGAAGTGTTTGATCTCAAAGCCTAGTGAATAGTGTTCTTTTCTCAGAACTGACACAGAGTAAAATATGGTGACTTTTACCTGTACTCTTCTTAATTACTAGGCAATATGGGGAATATGAAGAGAATATACCCAGAGTTCCTAGGCCAGTTAGCACTGGCTTAGAGTACATGTATTCTAGGGTAGCTACTTAGTATAAGATCACCCACAAAGGCAATATGGATCCAGACATAGGTTTGTAGTCACTCACACTCCATTGTTCTAACTGCTAGCATTCCTTCCCATATAAAGCACTAACTGAGACCATTACAGAAAAACTTTAGAGAAATAGTGTTGTTTTGGAGACTTTGTGGGCAATGATCAGAGAAGAAGGGCTGGGCCTAGGTTGGAAATAGCTAGCATGTTGATGGGTGACCAGCTGTTATTTGTTTTTCAGTGACAAAGGCCAAAGTGACAGGCTAAACATGTGAACTCTCATTCAAACAGTAGGCACATGTACAAAATGGGGCCATGGGAACAGGCAAATCTCAGTAGTTCAAAGCAGATGTATGAGTTGCTGATGATCATATCACTATGATGAATTGGGGGTCGTAAGATGCAAGGAAGAGTAAGTGTGTTTACTGTTCAAGCCCCTGTGAAGGACAAGTCTAGGAAGCAGAAACACTATGAAAGCAGTGGAATGGCAACTTTATTATTCCTTGTTTCTGAGCTTTACAAGTGATGCTGTATGATGCGGTATTCTCACTATGTTTGGTTGGCCAGGTTGAAGTAGCTTGGTCTTCTGATTAGCTACTGAGAAAGCTGCCATGGTTATCTTCTTAGACATTTGGTCCATTGCTAGAACCCTGTCCATGGACATTTGAAGATTTCTTTTTGTGGCTCTCTTTAAACATTGTTTTCAATATTTTTCCTATCATATCTACAAATTCAGAGAAGTCCACCTGATTATCATCATTTGTGTCAACATCTTCCATGTTATTCATGGCTTTCTCATCTGTTTCCACTTTCTGTGGATGGAAGAGAAACAGCTGTTAGTTCTTGCCATTGGCAGAGAATAGAAGTAGGGATCACTGTGAGATATTATATGTCAAATTCTCAAAATTAGTTTAAAATTATGAATGGTGGACTGAGTGCTCATAGTGGAGTAGATGTTGTGCTTGAGCTAAAAACTTTCCAGTTTGTTGTTGAGACAGTTCTCTATCTTGAACACTAGAACTGTTGTACAGGAAAAGGTCAGAGAATTATATGTGTGCCTAGAAACATTCTGTGTTTCCAGAACAAGTGAAAATGATATCTGTAATATCTGCAGCTCTCTTAACTTAGTAATTAGACTTTCTGGAAACAAAGTAGCATGGGATGTTGAAGGATTAGAGTATAATAAGTGCTCTGCTCTCCTCACAGGGTGTGATAAAATGTGGAGAATACTCATTAGATGTGGGAGGATCACCCTTCTGGTCTGTACCTCAAGCTGAACCCATGGTAGATTAGTTGTCTAACCCCTCCTGGACCCCACAGCTTACCTGTCTCCCAGGAGGTATGCCATAATCTGGAACACAGGGGAGACCTCCACTTCCCTGCAGAACCTGGCTGAAATGGGATCTATCTTGCTCTGCCTGAACATCATCCCCCTTCTGGTCTGCACCTCCACCTGAACCTAAGGCAGTTGAACTAGCCAGTCCCCTCTCCAGGACCCAATAGCCTAACTGTCCTCTCGGGATGTCTGCCATAACCAGGAAAACAGCCTACCTGGCTCCCAAGGAAGTCTGACATATCAAGGAACACACATTGACATGCCTTCCCCTGGACCCCAAAGCTAGGCTGTCTCCTAGAAGGTCTGCCTTAACCAGGGACTAAAGGACACAGGGACACAGAAGGTATCCTCTAACTAGGGACACAGGAGGCCTGCTAACCAGAGACAGAACAGCGTGCCTTCAAGGAAGCCTACTTCAGTCTGAGACACTCAGGCTAGTTGACACCAAAGATAAGTAGATGGTGAAAGGCAAGCACAAGAACATAAGCAACAGAAGCAAGTGTAATTTCACACCATCAGAACCAAGTTCTCCTACCACAACAAACTCTGGAAACCCTAACATACTCAAAGAGCAAGATTCTGCCCTAAAATCCCATCTCATGAAGATGATAGAGGCCTTTAAGGATGATATGACTAGCTCCTTAATGAAATATAGAAAAACACAGGCCAATAGGTAGAAGAAAATCCTCTAAAGAAATGCAAGAAAATACAAACAGGTGAGGAATTGAAGAAAATGGTTCAAGACCTAACAACAGAAATAGAGACAATAAAGAAATCACAAATGGAGGTAACCCTGGATATGAAAAACCTAGAGAAGAGGTGTAAGAATCACCATCAGAATGTAAGAGGTGGGGGAGATAATCTCAGGCGTAGAAGATGCTATAGAAGATATCACTATGTTAATCAAAGAAAGTTCAAAGGGTAAAATGTTCCTAACCCAAAACATCGAAGAATTTGGGACACAACAAAGATACCAAACCTAAGGATAATAGAAATAAAAGAGGATGAGGATTCCCAGTTCTAAAGGCCAGAAAAGGTCTTCAACAAAATGATAGAAAAATACTCCCCTACCCTAAAGAAAGAATTAAGAGTACAAGACGCCTACAGAACAATAAATAGATTGAACCAGAAAAGAAAATTCTCCTTCCATATAATAATAAAAGCACTAAATGTACAGAACAAAGAAAGAATATTAAATCTGTAAAAAGCCAAATGACATGCAAATGTAGACCTATAAGAATTACACCAGATTTCTCAAGCGATGCTAAAAGCCAGAAGATCTTGGACAAATGTCATACAGACCCAAATGTCATACAGTTGCCAGCCCAGGCTAGTATATCCAGCAAAACATCCAATTACCATAAACAAAGAAAAGACAATACTACGTGACAAAACCATAGCCCTACAGAGGATACTAAAAGCAAAACTCTAACATAGTAAGGGTAACTACACCCAAGAAAAAACAAGAAATTAATAATCTCACAAAAATCCCAAAAGAAGACAAACACACACACACACACACACACACACACACACATAATATCACCTCCAACAAAAAAAAAATAACAGGAACTAATTATCTTTGGTCTTTAATATCTCTAAACATCAACAGTCTCTATTCCCCAATAAAAAGACACAGGCTGTCAGACTGGATACATTAAACAAGATCTAGCATTTTGCTGCATACAGGAAACACAGCTCAGTGACAAAAACAGATATAACCTCAAAGTAAAGGGCTGGGAAATTTTTTCCAAGCAAATAGTCCCAAGAGACAATCTTGAGTTGCCATTCTAATATCTGATAAAATAGACTTTCAACCAAAAGTAATAAAAAGATTGAGAAGGACACTTCATACTCGTCAAAAGAAAATAACCACCAAGACAATGTTTCAATTCTGAACATCTATGCCCCCAAAGCAAGGGTAACCACATTTATAAAAGAAAACTTTACTAAAGCTCAAAACACACGTTGCACCTCACACAATAATAGCATGATATTTCAATACTCCACTATCACCAATGGACAGGTAATTGAAACAGAAAATAAACAATGGCACAGTGAAACTAAGAGATGATATGAACCAAATGGATTTAGCAGATATCTACAGAGCATTTCATTCTAAGACAAAACAATATACCATCTTCTCAGCACTTCATGGAACTTCTCAAAAATTGACCATATAATTGGACATAAAACTGGTCTCAACCGATACAAGAAGATTGAAATAATCCCATGCATCCTATCAGATCACCAGAAACTAAGGCTGGACTTCAATAATAACAAAACTAACACAAAGCATCCATACTCATGGAAAATGAACAACTCTCCAGTCAGTTATGACTTTGTTAGGGAAGGAATAATGAAAGAAATTAAATACTTTATAAAATTCAATGAAAATAAAGGCACGGCACACCCAAACTTATGGGACACAATGAAAGCAGTGTAAAGAGGATAATTCATAGCACCAAGTTCCTTAATAAAGAAACTGAAGAGATCCCACGCAAGCAACTTAACAGCACACCTGAAAGCTCTGTAACAGAAAGAAGCAAACACACTCAAGAGGAGTAGATGGCAGGAAATAGCCAACCCAGGACTGAATCCAACCAATTAGAAATAAAGTAATACAAAGACTCAACAAAAGCAAGTAATTTGTGAAAATCAACAAAATAAATAAACCCTTAGCCAAATTAACTAAAGGGCACAGAGACACTATCCAAATTAATAAAATCAGAAATGAAAAGGGAAACCTAAAGAGAGGCACTAAAGATAATTAGGAGCATACAAGGGCCAGTCTGAGACCGCTGGCACATGTGTAGCAGAAGTCTGCCTGGTCTGGCCTCAGTGGGAGAAGATGCACTTAATTCTCCAGAAACTTGTGGTCCCAGTGAAGGGGAGAGGTCTGGTGAGGGGGTCACCCTCACAACAGCAAAGGGGATTAGGAATAGGATGACCAACTGTGGGAGGGGGACTGAGAGGGGATGCAATGACTGGAATGTAAATAAATAAATTAATTTAAAAAAACAAAATCAGAAATGAATGGGAGACATACCAACAGAAACTGAGGAAATTTTAAAAAGTCATCAGATCTTAAGACAAAAGTCTATACTTGACAAGACTGGAATATTTGATAAAATGATAATTTTCTAGACAGATACCATGTACCAAAGTTAATAAATAATATAAAAAATCTTGGTGTAACTCTAACCAACCAAGCGAAAGTCTTGTAGGAAAAGAACTCAAGTCCTCAAAGAAAGAAATTGAAGAAGTCCTCAAAGATGGAAAGATCTCTCATGCTCATGAATTAGGATTATCATAGCACAAATGGCCATCTTACCAAAAGTAATCTACAGACTCTCTGTAATCCCCATCAAAATTCCAACTCAATTCTTCACAGACATGGAAAAAGCAGTTCTCAACTTCATGTAGAATAACAAAAAATGCAGGATAGCACAAACAATTCTCAACAATTAAAGAAATTCTGGGGGAATTACCATCCCTGACCTCAAGTTCTACTACTGAACAATAGTATGGGGACAGACAGGTTGATCAATGGAACAAAACTGAAGACCCAGAAATAAATCCACATACCTGTAGTCATTGGAACTTTGATAAAGATGCCAAAACTATACAGAAGAAAAGAGGCAGCATTTTCAACAAATGGTGCTGGTCTAACTGCCAGTCTGCATGTAGAAGATTGCAAATTGATCCATATTTATCACCTTATTCAAAGCTCAAGTGCAAGTGGATTGAGGACCTCCACATAAAATCAGAAACCTGAATTTAATAGAAGAGAAAGTGGGAAATATCCTTGAACTCATTGGCACAGGGGAAAATTTCATGAACAGAAGACCAATGGCTCAGGCTCTAAGATAAACAATTGACAAATGGGACTCATGAAACTGAAAAGCTTCTGTAAGACAAAGTCAATAGGATGAAATAGTAACCTACAGATTGGGAAAGGATCTTCACTAACCCTACATCTGATACAGATCTAATGTTTAAAATATATAAAGAAATCAAGAAGTTAACCTGCAAATACCAAATAACCTAATTAAAAAATGGGCTACAGAACTAAATAGAGTATTCCCAACAAAGAAATCTCAAACGGCTGATAAACACTTAAAGAAATGTTCAATATTCTTAGTCATCAGGAAAATGCAAATCAACATAACTCTGATATTCCACTTGGCACAAATCAGAATGACTAATATTAAAAACTCAAGTGACAGCACATGCTGGTAAGGAGTTGATAAAGAAGGACACTCCTCCATTGCTGGTGTGATTACAAACTGGTACAAGCCATCTAAAAATCAATCTGATGGTTCCTTAGAGAATTGGAAATTGTTCCACCTGAAGGCCAAGGTATATCACTCCTGTGCCTGTACCCAAAAGATTCTCTGACATATAGCAAGGACATACACTCCACAATGTTCATAGCAGCCTTATTTGTAATATCCAGAAGCTGGAAACTACCCAGATGTTTCTCAGTTGAAGAATGGATACTGAAAATGTTGTTCATTTACATAATGGAATACTATTCAAAACAAGGACATCATGAGTTTTGCAGGCAAGTGAATGGAAGTAGAAAATATCATCCTGAGCAAGATAACCAAGACCCAAAAGGACATGCATGACATGTACTCACCTATAAGTGGATATTAGCTCAAAAGTATGGAATACCAATGATACAATTTATAGACTGTATGAAGTTTTACAAGAAGGAAGGCCCAAGTGAGGATGCATCAATTCCCCTTTAAAAGCAGTAACAGAGGAAGGGGATAAACCTAGGTTCAAGGGAGTAGGGGGAGGTAAAAAGGGGCAAGGGTTAGGTATAGGTAGAAGGAAGAGAAGTCCAGAGACCAGAAGAATTAATGGAAATATACAGATACAGGGAGGAAGGATTCCCAGGGGGAATTTCCAGAAATATCCAGAGACCTGGGATGTCAGAGACTTCCAGGCCTTAATGGGAATCACCTTAGCTGAAATGCCCAACAGTGGGGAGATGGAACTGAAGAGACCATCTCCAATTGATAGACAGGACCCTGTGTGGAGGGTTGAGGCAACTCACCCATCTCCAATATTTTGATCCAGAATTGTTCCTGTCTAAAGGAAATTCAGGGACAAAAAAATGGAGCAGAGACTGAAGGAAAGGCCACACAGTCATTGCCTTAACTTGGGATCCAACCCATGGGCAGGCACCAAATCCTGACACTATTATTAATGCCATGTTGTTCTCCCATACAGGAAAATAGCATGGCTGTCTTCTGAGAGACTCTAAAAGCAGCTGACTGAGATAGATGCAGATACTTAAAGCAAACCATGCACTGAGGTTGGGGACCTCTATGGAAGAATTAGGGGAAGGATTAGAGGAGCTGAAGAAGATGGCAACCCCTATAGGAAGAACAACAGTATCAACCAACCCAGACCCTTCTGAGTTCTCAGAGATTAAGACCAAAGAGCATACATGGGCTGGTCTGTAGTCCCCCTGTACATATCTAGTGGAGGACTGCCTTGTCTGGCCTCAATGGGAAAGAAAGGATTCACCGAATCATGTAGAGACTTGATCCTCCAGAGAAGGGGATGCTGGAGGATGGGTGGTGGGTGATGAATAGGGGATCACCCTCTCAGAGGTGATGGGGGATGAAGTGAAGAATTCTGGGAAGGGGCAATATTTGGAGTGTTAATAAATAAAAGAATTTAATAAGTAAAAGAAAGAGTAGGAAGATCAAGGTGTAGCAGAGAGCACCAGCTATCTGAACATCTTCCACATACTGGCTGTGTAATCTTGGCTAAGCCTTCTCCTCTAAACTGATTATCCCATCCTTAAGGTCATCACTTCATGCTCTACCACACTGCCTTGCCAGGGATGTTGAGAGAAGTGCTAGAATCAATGGTGGATCACATACTCATTAGTACCACTTGTCGTCCTGGGAGCAGTAACTTGTTTCACTGACATCCTCACTTATGGGAGCTCTACATATCTCTAGTGTCTCCCACATTAGCATTTTCTACTTTAACAGGGTCCCTAGGAGGGCTGACAACCCACCTACATGGCTGGTCCTACTAATGTACTGACACTGGGACCCATATCACGTGTCTTTTTCATTTTCTTCCAGGTTTGTACATCTATGCATTTGAAAAGTGACACAAATGCTTTTGGAATGAATCTCTTTAGCTAGAGTTGACTAGTCTTTTCTTGAGTGGAGGATATTCCTGACATTTAACAGTGATTCTTCATTTGAGCTCTGTGAATCTAGCTCTCCACATGCTCTTGATTTCTGCATTTTCTACCCTAGGCCCTTAGGTCTACTCTAAGTCCCTCACTTAGTGTCTTTCGTTGTCTTGTTAAGGGCTGTCTCAAGTGTGTTCATTATCAGAGATGAAGTCTCAAGTCAAATGTCACCACTGCAAAGTAAGTGATCCCTCTAGCCCACTCATCTCTGCTGTACTCAGCATGAATCACCCACAGGACTTTATCTCACCTTCCCCCACTCTGCCACAAAATTGGTTTTCTCTCTGTTCTTAATGTGTATCTATTACCAGGATTATCAGTTCCAGATTCATCTCTACACGTATCTGCCCAGAACATGACCTTACACTTTACAAATATTTAATTTCTGACTGACAGTGTCTAACCTGGCATACCACCAGTGACTGTGCCCTTGCTCTGCCTCTATGGAAGGTCCTAGAATTTTATCCCTAACAGTTGCAGACTGGACTCTCCTCCCAAACTAGTCAAACCTTACCTCGAAAGAGCTTGGCATCTCCTTATTCATAAGCTCTTTGAATTCCTTCTTGTCCAGGGTGTCAGGGTCTCCCCGTATTACAGAGTACTTGTAGAAGGTTTCGACGATGATGACCAAGGTTTCTTCTAGTTGTGACATTTAAAGCTGTTTCTTTCTTCCTTCCTTCCTTCCTTCCTTCCTTTCTTTCTTTCTTTCTTTCTTTCTTTCTTTCTTTCTTTCTTTTTCTCTTTCTTCACTCTATTTGAATCCTGGAGAAGCAAATGGATAATAAAGGAATGTTATATCAAGCATACCTGTCTCTGGTCTCTAGCTAGCTAGAAAGAGAGGTGACAGTCACAATAAAAGAAAGAACAGGGTGCCACTTAGTCTGGAACCATCCAGTCACATATGTATAGAGATTAAGTTTAGACAATGAAGAGAATACTAAAGTAATATGATTTTATAGTAAGAAAACTTTAAGAAGTGAAGGAAGCTACAAAGCTGCCATGGTCAGGAAGGTGGGACCAATACAATGGTTAGGGGAAAAGTCACACAGACAAGGGAAAGACAGCAGTGGAAGGCAGGCTCCTAAGTAAGAAAGCTGTGTTGACTTACCGAAGCTTAGAAGCAACACAGTGTTTGGCATAGTAGAGCAGGCCCAGCATTTAAAGGCAGCTCATGACTGACACATATTTTTCCCTTATCCCAGGAATGAATGCATCACTGATGAACAATATAATATCCCTGCTTGAGTGTGGAGAATTGTGGCAGGACAAGAGGTGTTCACATACCTCTGTGGGTGGAAGGCTATTAAGAGACTAGAAAATGGAGGATGATCCCTTTCAGGAATTTTCATCAACATGGTCCAGAAATTCAAAAGTATGAGGTACAGAATATTATAACCTGACTGACTTCACTGAGCAACTGCCTGGCTTCAAGTGATTGAAGCCTTTTAACTTTACTCCATTTTGATCAACTAGGACTATCTTCATGCCCCTGGTTTCCTGGAACAAACTTGTAAGGTAGAGATTGCATAAACAAAATTTACATTTACAATAGCTAATGCTAGTCACAGAAATTGTTTATCAGATAATCAGGATTGTCTTCCTTTTCTTTTTTTAATTTATTTATTTATTATTTGAGATTTTCTTTATTTACATGTCATATGATATCTCCTTTCCCAATTTCCCCTTCGAAAAAAAGAAAAAGAAAAAAAACCCTGTTCCCTCTGCCCTCCCCCTGCTCACCAACCCACACTCTCCCACTTCCTGGCCCTAGTATTCCCCTACACTGGGGCATAGAGCCTTCACAGGACCAAGGGCCTCTTCTCCCATTGATGACCAACTAGGCCATCCTCTGCTACATCCTCAGCTACAGCAGCTGGAGCCATTAGTCCCACCATGTGTACTCTTTGGATGGTAGTTTAGTCCCTGGAAGCTCTGAGGGTACTAGTTAGTTCATATTGTTGTTCATCCTAAGGGGCTACAAACACTTCCACTCCTTGGGTCCTTTCTCTAGCTCCTTCATTGGGGACCTTGTGCTCAGTCCAGTGGATGGCTGTGAGTCTCTACTTCTGTATTAGTTGGGCACTGTCAGAGCCTCTCAGGAGACAGTTATATCAGGCTCCTGTCAGCCAGCACTGACTGGCATCCACAAGAGTGTCTGGGTTTGGTGATTGTATATGGGAAGAATCTCCAGGTGGAGCAGTCTCCTTCCTTCAGTCTCAGCTTCATACTTTGTCTCTGTAACTCCTTCCATGGGTATTTTGTTCCCCTTACTAAGAAGGAACGAAGTATCCAAACTTTGGTTTTCCTTCTTCTTGATTTTCTTGTGGTTTGTGGATTGTATCTTGAGTATTCCAAGCTTCTGGACTAATATCCTCTTATCAGTGAGCACATACCATGTGTGTTCTTTTGTTATTGGGTTATGTCACTTGGGATTTTTATCCATATTCTCCATATCTATCCATTTCCCTAAGAATTTCATATATTCATTGTTTTTAATAGCTCAGTAGTACTCCATTGTGTAAATGTACAGCATTTTCTGTATCCATTCCTCTTTTGAGGGGCATCTTGGTTCTTTCCATTTTCTGGCTATTATACATAAGGCTGCTATGAACATAGTGGAACATGTGTCCTTATTACATGTTGACACATCTCCTGGGTAAATTCCCAGGAGTGGTATAGTTGGGTCCTCCTGTAGTACTATGTCCAATTTCCTGAGGAACCACCAAACTGATTTTAAGAGTAGTTGTACCAACTGGCAATCACACCAGCAATGAAAGAGTGTTCCTCTTTCTCTACAACCTCACCAGCATCTGCTGTTACCTCAGTTTGATCTTAGCCATTCTGACTGGTGTGAGGTGGAATCTTAGGGTTGTTTTGATTTGCATTTCCCTGATGACTAAAGATGTTGAACATTTCTTTAGGTGTTTCTCAGCCACTTGGCATTTCTCAGTTGAGAATTCTTTGATTAGCTGTGTACCCCATTTTTAATTTGGTTATCTGGAGTCTATCTTCTTGAGTTCTTTGTATATATTGGATATTAGCCCTCTGTCAGATATGGGATTGATAAAGATCTTTTCCCAATCTGTTGGTTGCCATTTTGTCCTATTGACAGTGTCCTTTGCCTTACAGAAGCTTTGCAATTTTATGAGGCCCCATTTGTCAATTCCTGATCTTAGAGTATAAGCTATTGGTATTCTGTTCAGGAAACTTTCCCCTCTGCCCATGAACTCTAGGCTATTCCCCACTTTCTTTTCTATTAGTTTCAGTATACCTGGTTTTATGTAGAGGTCCTTAATCCACTTGGACTTGAGCTTTGTACAAAGAGATAGGAATGGATCGATTTGCATTCTTCTACTTGCTAACTGCCAGTTAAGCCAGCACCATTAGTTGAAAATGCTGGGGGTTTTCCCACTGGATGGTTTTAGCTACTTTGTCAAAGATCAAGTGATCATAGGTGCCTGGATTCATTTCTGGGTCTTCAATTCTATTCCACTGATATACCTGCCTGTCACTGTACCAATACCATGCAGCAGTTTTTATCACAATTGCTCGGTAGTACAGTTTGAAGTCAGGGATGGTGATTCCACCCAGAACTTCATTTATTGTTGAGAATAGTTTTCATTATCATAGGTTTCTTGTTATTCCAGATGAATATGCAAATTTCTCTTTCCAACTCTGTGAAGAATTGAATTGGAAGTTTGATGGAGATTTCATTGAATCTATAGATTGCTTTCTGCAAAATGGCCATTTTTCTACATTAATCCTGCCAATCCATGAGCATGGGAGATCTTTCCATCTTCTGAGATCTTCAATTTCCTTCTTCAGAGACTTGAAGTTTTTGTCATACAGATCTTTCACTTGCTTAGTTAGAGTCACACCAAAGTATTTTATATTATTTGTGACTATTATGAAGGGTGTTGTTTCCCTAATTTCTTTTTCACCCTGTTCATCCTTTGTGTAGAGGAAGTCTACTGATTTGGTTTAGTTAATTTTATATCCAGCTACATTGCTAAAGTTGTTTATCAGGTTTAGGAGTTCTTTGGTCGAATTTTTGGGGTCACTTAAGTATCCTATCATATCATCAGCAAATAGTGATAATTTGACTTCTTCCTTTCCAATTTGTATCCCTTTGATCTCCTTTTGTTTTCTAATTGCTCTGGCTAGGACTTCAAGTAAATATTGAATAGGTAGGAAGAGAGTGGGCAGCCTTATCTAGTCCTTGCTTTTCATGGGATTGCTTCAAGTTTCTCTCCACTTAATTTAATTGTTGGCTACTGGTTTGCTGTATATTGCTTTTACTATATTTTGTTATGGGTATTGATTCCTGATAGTTCCAATACTTTTATCATGGAGGCATGTTGGATCTTGTCATATGCTTTCTCATGGATCATTAGGGTTCATAGTTTAGAAATGGCCAAGCTACCAAAAGCAATCTATATATTCAAGTCAATCTCCATCAAAATTTCAGTGGGGTGCCTCACAGATACTAAAATACAAACACAAATTTCATATAGAATCACAAATGATTCAAAATAACCTAAAGAATTGTGAATAACAAAAATATTCCTAGAGATATCTTTAGCTCAGAGTTCAAACTAAATCACAGAGCCACAGTAATAGTATTAGCATTGCACTGGAACACAATAGATTAATTTATCAATGGAATAGGTCTGATGATCCACACAGAAGTCTACATTTGTACAGCCACCTAATTTTTGATAAAAAAAAAAGGACTAATGGTACACATTATTGAAAAAACCCAGCATCTTCAAGAAATGGTGCTAGTTAAATTTAATAGCTACCTGTAGAGGAATGGAGCTAAATACACATATCTCATGTGTGGGAACCTCAACTCCACTTGGATCAGGTCCTTAGCACAAACTGGAACTCTATTTAATAGAAAAGTAGATCAAATAGGGGTTTAAATATATCTCATTAGTATAGGAACTCTGATAGTATAGGCAATAAAACTGACAATTGATACATGTAATTCGTATTCTTGAAACACAAAGCCTCTTTCAACAAAGTACCCCATCATTTGAGTAAAGAGACAGCCTACAGAATGGAAATACTAAATTCTTTTAGTAGTTATTTACCTGACAGTGTTAGGATCATGAATATATACAAAGAAATAAAAGAACTAAATGTCAGAAAAAACAACAAGTCAACTAAAAATGAGACATGAATATAAAACTAGATTTCTGAAAAAAAGAAAATGGCTAAGAGATGTTTTAAAAGTGTTCAAAATCTTTATCAATTAGAATAATGCAAATTACAATGCTTGAGATTTTATCTTATCCTAATGGGAACGCCTGTCTCTAAGAGATAAAAAACAATGTAAAAAACAATTCTAATGAATGGAAACACATGCTCATTTTCAGGTGGGTATGGGATGTGGGAGTATAGAGAGGTGCAACCTCTATGAGAATCAGAGATCACATTCCTGGAATCCTAGAAACAGATATACTTTCTAATCCAGTTATTCTACTCTTGGGCATGCATACACCCAAATCATTATATATCCTCCTACAGAGATACTCACTTGGCCATGTTAATTTCTGCTCTGGTCACAATAGCTAGGAAATGAAAACAATCTGATCATGGAAATGAGGTATATTTCCACAAAATTATGCAGCCGTTAAGAAAAATGAAATTATGAATTTCAGACAAAATGTATGGAGATGGAAACAGGCATTCTGAATAAAGTAAACCAGACCCAGAAATACAACTTTTACAAATTTTCTCTCATTTGTGAATGTTAGCTATGACCCTTTACATATGTGTGTATAATTTGGAATACTCACTGAGATCAGTAAATTAAAAATGGCCAGTCTGTGTGTGTGTGTGTGTGTGTGTGTGTGTGTGTGTGTGTGTGTGTGT
>JADRCD010179172.1:13857-25902 GCA_019843815.1 Montemys delectorum
TGTGTGTGTGTGTGTGTGTGTGTGTGTGTGTGTGTGTGTGTGTGTGTATGCGTGCGTGTGCACGCGCGCACATGGGTTTTCAAGAGATAGTGAGCACAAAGTGTAAAGAGGAGTAATAAAACAAGAATGGTTAGTGAGACAGTAGGGCGGAAGAGGGACTATGATGAGGGGGTACCACAACTAAATACCTTTCTCAGAGAACATATATAAACCTGCATTAAGATTCCTGAAATACTCTGTAACCAACCATTTTTTAATAGAGTTATTTGGTCCTCTGGAGTCTAACTTTTTGAGTTCTTTGTATATATTGGATATTAGCCCTCTACCAGATATAGGATTGCTAAAGATCTATTTCCAATTTGTTGGTTGCCATTTTGTCCTACTGACAGTGTCCTTTGCCTTACAGAAGCTTTGCAATTTTATGAGGCCCCATTTGTCAATTCCTGATCTTAGAGCATAAGCTACTGGTGTTCTCTTCAGAAAATTTTCCCCTGTGCCCATATGCTTGAGGCTCTTCCTCACTTTCTTTTCTATTAGTTTCAGTGTATCTGGTTTTATGTAGAGGTCCTTGATCCACTTGGACTTGAGCTTTGTACAAAGAGATAGGAATGGATCGATTTGCATTCTTCTACATGCTAACTGCCAGTTAAGCCAGCACCATTTGTTGAAAATGCTGGGGGTTTTTTTCCCACTGAATGGTTTTAGCTCCTTTGTCAAAGATGAAGTAGCCATAGGTGTGTGGGTTCATTTCTGGGTCTTCAATTCTATTCCATTGATCCACCTGCCTGTCACTGTACCAATACCATGCAGTTTTTATCACAATTGCTTGGTAGTGCAGCTTAAGGTCCAGGATGGTGATTCCACCAGAGGATCTTTTATTGTTGAGAATAGTTTTCATTATCCTAGGTTTTTTGTTGTTCCAGATAAACTTGCAAATTGCTCTTTCCGAGTCTCTAAAGAATTTAATTGGAATTTTGATGGGCATTCCATTGAATCTTTAGATTGCTTTCTGCAAAATGGCCATTTTTCTACATTAATCCTGCCAATCCATGAGCATAGGAGATCTTTCCATCTTCTGAGATCTTCTTCCATTTCCTTCTTCAGAGACTTGAAGTTTTTGTCATTCAGATCTATTACTTGCTTAGTTAGAGTCACACCAATGTATTTTATATTATTTCTAAACAAAGAATCCTCAACTGAGGAATACTGAATGGCTGAGAAGCACCTAAGGAAATGTTCAAGATCCTTGGTCATCAGGGAAATGCAAATCAAAACAACCCTGAGATTCCACCTTACATCAGTCAGAATCAAAAACTCAGGTGAAAGCAGATGCTGGCGAGGTTGTGGAGAAAGAGGAACACTTCTTCATTGCTGGTGGGATTGCAAACTGGTACAACCACTCTGAAAATCAGTTTGGTGGTTCCTCCAGAAATTAGACATAGTACTACCAGAGGACCCAGCTATACCACTCCTGGGCATATACACAGAAGATGTGCCAACATGTAATTAGGACACATGCTCCACTATGTTCATAGCAGCCTTATTCATAATAGTCAGAAACTGGAAACAACTCAGATGTACCTCAACAGAGGAATGGATTCAGAAAATGTGGTACATCTACACAATGAAGTACTACTCAACTATTAAAAACAATGAATTTATTATATTCTTAGGCAAATGGATGGATCTGGATAATATCATCCTGAGTGAGGTAACCTAAACACAAAAGAACACACATGGTATGCACTCTCTGATAAATGGATATTAGCCCAGAAGCTTGGAATGCCCAAGATACAATCCACAAACCACAAGAAACTCACAAAGAACTAAGACCAAAGTGTGGATACTTCGACCCTTCTTAAAAAGGGGAATAAAATACCAATGGAAGGAATTGCAGAGACAAAGTGTGGAGCTGAGACTGAAGAAAGAACAATCCAGAGATTGACCCACCTGGGGATCCTTCCCATATACAATCACCAAACCCAGACACTATTGTGGATGCCAGCAAGTACTAGCTCACAGGAGCCTGATATAACTGTCTACTGAGAGGCTCTGACAGTGCCCGACTAATACAGAAGAGGAGGTTCACAGCCATCCATTGGACTGAGCACAGAGTCCCTAAGGAAAGAGCTAGAGAAGCATCCAAGGTTTGCAACCCTATAGGAGGAACAACAATATGAACTAACCTGTATCCCGAGAGCTCCCAGGGACTAAATCACCAACCAAAGAGTACACATGATGGGATTCATGGCTCCCATCATGAGCATATGTAGCCGAGGGTGATCTAGTTGGTCATCAATGGGAGGAGAGGCCCTTTTTCCTGTAAAGGCTCTATGCCCCAGTGTAGGGGAATCCCAGGGCCAGAAAGCGGGAGTGGTTGGGTTGCTGAGAAGGGGGAGGGGAAGGGAATATTGAGTATTTCGGAGGGGAAACCATGAAAGGGAAGAACATTTGAAATGTAAGTAAAGAAAATATCTAATTTAAAAAGAAGAAAAAAAAAGAAGAGAAATGACACCTTTCTCAATAGTCACAAATAATATAAAATATATTGGGATAACTCTAACCAAACAAGTGAAAGATCTGTATGAAAAGAACTTCAAGTCTCTAAAGAAATAAATCGAGGAAGACCTCAGAAAATGAAGAGATCTCCTATTCTCATGTATTGGTAGAATTAACATAGTGAAAATGGCCATCCTACCAATAAAAATCTATAAATTCTACACAATCCCCATCAAGATACCAACACAATTCTTAAAACATGGAAAGAGCAATTCTCAAATACATCTGGAAAAAAACACAGAATAGGGAGAACAATTCTTAACAATAAGAGAACTTCTGGGAGAATCACTATCCCTGACCTCAAGCTATACTACAGAGCAATACTGATAAAAAAAAAACCATGGTATTAGTACAGATATATACAGGTTGACCAGTGGAAAAGAATTGAAGACCCAGAAATAAAACCATGCACAGACACTTGGTCTTTGACAAAGAAGCCAAAAATATACAATGGAAAAAAGAAAGTATCTTGCACAACATACCCAAACTTACTGAACACAATGAAAGCAGTGCTAAAAAAAAAATTCATAGCACTAAGTGCCTTCAAAAGAAATTGGAGAGATCGTACACTAACAACTTAACAACACAGCTGAAAGCCCCAAAACAAAAAGAATCAAACACACTGAAGAGTAGTGAATGATCTGGAGAGATGGCTCAGTGTTTAAGAGCACTGACTGCTCTTCGAGAGGTCCTGAGTTCAATTCCCAGCAACCACATGGTGGCTTAGAACCATCTGCAGTGGGGTCTGATGCCCTCTTCTGGTGTGTCTGAAGAGAGAAATGGTGAATACATGAAATAAATAAATAAATCTAAAAAAAAAAAAAAACAAGTATAGTAGAAGGCAGGAAATAGTCAAAATCAGGGCCAAAACCAACCAAATACAAACAAAGAGAATCAACAAAACCAAAAGTTGGCTCTTTGAGAAAATCAACAACATAAGTAAACCCTTAGACAAACTAAAGGGCACAAGACCAGAAGTGAAAAGGGAGACATAAAGCAGAAACAGGAAATTCAAACAATTATCAGATACTACTACAAAAACTTACTCACTGAAACTGGAAAACAACATAAAATGGAAGATTTTCTAAACAAATACCACATACACAAGTTAAATCAAGAGCAGGTAAGCCTATATCCCCTAAGGAAGTAGAAGCAGTCATTAAAAGCCTCCCAATTAAAAAAGCCCAGGGCCAAATTGCTTTAGTGCAGAATTCTACAAGACCTTCAAAGAGCTAATATCAACACTCTTCAAACTATTCCATAAAATAGAAACAGAAGGAAGACTACCTAATTCATTCTATGAAGCTACAATTACTCTGATACCAAAACCACTCAGAAACCAACCAAAAAAGAGAATTTTAGACCAATTTTGCATATGCGTATCAATGCAAAAATAATAAACTAGCACACCGAACCCCAAAATACATTAAAACCATCATTTACCACAATCAAGTAGACATCACTCCAGGAATGCAAGATTGGTTCAATATACAAAAATCCATTGATGTAACCCACTATATATGTCACTCCAATCACCCTGCATTGGCACCAACCTTTACCCCTTCTATAACTCACTCTAAGGTCACAGCTAAACCCCCAAGTCATCCTCCTCCAGGGACACCTGACCCAGCATTGGTCCTACCTCTAAGGGAAATTACTGGGATGGATGTCCTCGTCAGAGTACATGTTCCTTCCTCTCTGAGTGAACTTTCTCAAGTAGAAAGCAGACTGGGTTTCTTTTTTTAACTTTTATTGCATTATAATGAGAAAAGTTACATGATTTCAATTTGTCTGAATTTGTTAATCTTTAAAAACATATTTTAAATCACATTCTTGTTTCCCTTTTGTATCTCACCTCCTCCCAGAGACCCCCTCTTCAATACGTACAATATCTTTTTTTGTCATATTCCTTAAAATTTATAAAATATTATAACAATAAAAATGAGTATTATAAAAGTTCTTTGATATAAAACAACAATCAATTTAACAGTCTTATATAGATGCTTGTCTACAGAAATACTGAAAATACATACATTTTTCTCAGTATAAATTTCAAATAACTCTAAACATATTAACTGTATATTTCAAAATAATACATCACTACTAGTATTTTCTTAAATGAACATAAATGTAAAGTCTTTTTGTTTGTTTGTTTTGTATTTAGTAGAGTTTAAAATCTTGGCTCTTTCTGTGGTACAGGCCCAAAATAAGAACAATTTTTAGACATTGGATTTCATTGTAATAAGGCTGTACTTCAGTGACCCTCAAATCACCAAAGGATTTTACCTCCATCTTAGCTAAGCTGAGAGTTGATAGTTCTGCTGCATCAAGGAATGAATTGTAGGCACGAATTTTGGATACAGACTTCCTGCTATGGTCGAAACTATTTGACTTGAGTGAGTGACTTTATTCTCAGGCCACAGAGAACAGGTTACATTCATTTAAGAAATGGTGTGTGTATTAAGATAGTCTATCCATAAAGTCATTCACCAACTGTTTCAGTGAACAATGGTTCTGCTTGGAGGTTGGCACAGACATTAGGTATGGGTAAGAATCTGGTTCCTTGGCTGTGATAATTTGGAAAAGCATTCATCTCAGAGAAAGAGTAACTTATAAAGTCCTCTTCTTCAAACTTGATACAAGAGCTACAAATGTCAAGCAAAGCATTCAGTCTCACTCTTTGTTGTTCTCTTTCCTACAAGCCACCTCCCAAGTTCATTATCTGTGTCTCTCTTGGGTATATAAATACTTTTGAAATATATAAGCTGTTCTGAAAACCATAGTATAGTGTAAAAACATGAAATAAACAATACTACAAATAGAGAGGCTGAGATAGGAGAAGCAAGATTTCAAGACCCTTATGTTGTACACAGCGAGACATTGTCACAAACAAACAAGCTGAAAGTATATATAAATTTACAATATTGGACCTATTTCAAATTAGAGAGACTGTTGGATGACAATCAACAAATTTCTAATTCCTCATATTTTTAGATTTCAATCAATTAGGATATGTTGATAATATTAATTATCATACTAAGATATTAAGAAAGGATAATTGTCACTTCCTGTTGTTTTTGTTGTAAGAGGTAGAATTAGATTTGTGTGGATTTGTTGAAAGATTACTTTCTTGCTTCTTCTAGGGTGTAGTTTTGCTCCTTATGATGATGTTTTCCATCTATTATCCTTTGGAGTGCTGGATTTGTGGAAAGATATTGTGTAAATTTGGTTTTGTCATGGAATATCTTGTTTTCTCCATCTATGGTAATTGAGAGTTTTGCTGGGTATAGTAGCCTGTGTGGCGCAGTTCTAACAGCCAGAGTCCAGTAGGGCAGAGCCACTTAGAACCCCGGAGACCTACTGAGCATTTGCTCAAAGGGATGGAAGGTGTTCAGTGAATTGCTCCTGAGACCATGGCTCAGATTTCAGCCCAAACCCCTCACAGCTGCCCCTGCAGGAGATGTGTGCTCTATCAGGCAGACACTGCCTCAAACTCCCAGCATTCTAGCTGGACCTTACACACAGTCATCTGACCACAAGCCAGGCATGCCACGCCCCATAAAATAAAAAGGGTGGCTTGCCCCCTCCTCTCTCTTGCTTCCTCTCTCTTATCCCTCTCGCTCTTACTCTTACCCTCTTGCTCTCTCTCTCCCCTCTTTGCTCTCTCTCTCTTCTTTGCTCTTTGTTCTCTTCTCCCTCTTCTCCTCTCTCTCTCTCTCCCTCTCTCCTTCCTCTCCTTTCCTTCTCTCTACTCAACTAGCATATTTCCCCTTCCTACAATAAAATAACTGTTCATACATTGCCTCCTTTTTAATTAAGGCGCCATGCAGCAAACAGGCCAGCCCTGGGAGGAGAGAGAGAGACATGGGCCTCACCACCAGGCCCCCAGCCACCCTAGGAGGGAGAGAGAGCCACAGCAGGCCCCTTTCACCACTTATTGGAACAACAGATGGTGGATGGATGTGGGCAGACAGATCCTAGCTCTGCTCTAACTGAACAGCTGCACTGCTACTTTCCCCAAGCCTTTGATCCTTCGTTTCCAGACCCCAGCGGCATCCTGCAGCACCTGCGTTGCCCAGCGGCGTCTGGAAACCCTCGTCCCTTGCCTTCTCATAGGCTATGGGACCCCTCCCTTCACCTGTCTCTACATCAACCTTCCGTGGACTGGGACACAGGTGCCCCCCCCCCGGACTGAGGTAAAGTATGCAGACAGGAGCTTTGCACTTGTCCGGTCAGCCCTGACCCAAGTGTAGAGTTACACTATCCTATTAACCCTTTGTTCCTTTGCTGCCTGAGTGATTGCACTCGGCAGTTTCCCTTGGTAGTGCTGTTGTAAAGAGAGCTCCGCAGGAGAAAAGCACTCTGTGCCCTGGAGAAACTCAGCCTTGCCCCTGTGACTACAAACAGGCAGACATCGTAAACTGTGAGTGAACTAGCTCAAAAACTGGGCATTTCTTTCTCTCTCCTTTCTCCCTCCATCCCTTGGAAAAGCAGGCTGCACGGACTTCTTGGCTCTGCCTCCCCTTGTGTGATCCAAAAAGGGCGTGAACTCCTCCTAATCTTAACCCCTCCTCCAGACCTTAGTGCTGCCTCTGAACTCTGAGCTCCGCCTACCTATCAGCTAATTTACAGCACAGGCTGACAGTCTACAGCTCCAACCAGCCGAAAACCACTCACTCAACCCTTAAACTTTATCCTTTGCTTTTCAAGGAAAAATAAACGGGGAATACCTAGCCTGCTTGCTGCTACACAGCCTACCCATCTAAGTCAGCCAAAACTGCTGCACCGGAGGTTTTTATTCACTTGTGCCCCTTAAATTTAAGTTTTCAATGAAAAATTTTCTTGCTTCTACACTTGAATGTTTATTTTTCTCCCTAATATCAGTGATGTGTGTTCAAAAGTTTTCAACTTCCTTAAGATTTCTTAAGTCACCTAATCTACTTCCACAGGTTAAATCAGCTACCATCCTTCAATCTTAATTAACAACCAGTTTCCTTTCACAGACAAACTGTTACTGCCTATCCCAGAGACATGATTTTTTTCCCACAGCCACATGAAGCAGACTTTAAAGATTCCTTCCAGGACTAAATTCCTCATGAACCCTTGCTTTCTAAGGTCCTAACAATGCTTCCAAACATTGCAGACATTCTTCTGCTAGGGTCCTGCTCTTCTGTTGTAATTATTTTATAGGTTCACCCCCACAAAGGAGGACAGGGTCTGCAGCTACAAGATCCATCAGAGACCATAAAGTCTCCTGGAGTCTGCAGACATAGCGTCCATAGATCCATCAGAGACCATTTGGTCTCCTGGGGCCTGCAAACAACAGGACAGCCTTCTTCCAGATGCCTCATCTGACTGAAAGCTCCCTAGACATGAACTGAACCAGAGGACAGACAACAGACTTGAGACCTTGCAGCTACAGATGAACTCTCTTGCCAAGCCAAATTGCTGCTGAACTTGGGGGAAGTTATGTGATAGTAAGGAAAACATAATGTCTATCTAGAATCCATTCATTGGTGTTCAAAACTGATATTTTTTACCCTCAAACTGTATTATCCATGGAAAATTGATTCTATAATCTCTTGCCTTGCCTACTTTCCTCACCCTCTGACTTAACTGTGTTACTCCTCTGTCCTATGATTTCTTCTGATACTTCCACCCACCCAAACTTTTCACCACAAATGACACAATCACTCCAAAGCCTCTATACTTATCCCAACATAGTAGACATTTATTCTAATGACATCTCTCTTTTAAAAAACAGAAAAGGGGGAGATGTGGGGCAGTGGGGCAGTTCTGACAGCCAGAGTCCAGTAGAGCAGAGCCACCTTGAAATCCCGGAGACTCACTGAGCATTTGCTCAAAGGGATGGAAGGTGTTCAGTGAATTGCTCCTGAGACCATGGCTCAGATTTCAGCCCAAACTCCTCACAGCTGCCCCTACAGGAGATGTGTGCTCTATCAGGCAGACACTGCCTCAAACTCCCAGCATTCTAGCTGGACCTTATACACAGTCATCTGACCACAAGCCAGGCATGCCACGCCCCATATAATAAAAAGGGTGGTTTGCCCCCTCCTCTCTCTCTTGCTTCCTCTCTCTTATCCCTCTCGCTCTTACTCTTACCCTCTTGCTCTCTCTCTCCCCTCTTTGCTCTCTCTCTCTCTTCTTTGCTCTTTGTTCTCTTCTCCCTCCTCTCCTCTCTCTCTCTCTCCTTCTCTCCTTCCTCTCCTTTCCTTCTCTCTACTCAACTAGCATATTTCCCCTTCCTACAATAAAATAACTTATTCATACATTGCCTCATTTTTAATTAAGGTACCGTGCAGCAAACAGGCCAGCCCCGGGAGGAGAGAGACCTGGGCCTCAGCACCAGGCCCCCTGCCACCCCAGGGAGACAGAGAGCCACAGCAGGCTGGGCCTGGGCCGCAGCCCAGGCCCCCCCATCTCCTTATTGAGCCAACAAGCCTAGTCTGGCATTTGTGTTCTTGTAGGGTCTGTATGACATCTGCCCAGGATCTTCTAGCTTTCATAGTCTCTGGTGAGAAGTCCGTCATAATTCTGATAGGCCTGCCTTTATATGTTACTTGCCTTTTTTCCCTTACTGCTTTTAAAATTCTTTCTTTGTTTAGTGCATTTGGTGTTTTGATTATTATGTGACGGGAGGAATTTCTTTTCTGGTCCAGTCTATTTGGAGTTCTGTAGGCTTCTTGTATGTCCATGGGCATCTCTTTCTTTAGGTTAGGGGAGTTTTCTTCTACAATTTTGTTAAAGATATTTACTGGCCCATTACATTGGGAGTCTTCACTCTCTTCTATACCTATTATCCTTAGGTTTGGTCTTCTCATCTGGATTTCCTGGATGTTTGGGTTAGGAGCTTTTTGCTTTTTGCATTTTCTTTGACTGTTCTGTCAATGTTTTCTATGGTTTCTTCTGCCCCTAAGATTCTCTCTTCTATCTCTTGTATTCTGTTGGTGATGCTTGCATCTATGACTCCTGATTTCTTTCCTAGGTTTCCTATCTCCAGGGTTGTCTCTCTTTCTGATTTCTTTATTGTTTCTATTTCCATTTTTAGATTCTGGATGGTTTTGCTCATTTCCTTCACCTGTTTGATTGTGTTTTCCTGTAATTCTTTAAGGGATTTTTGTGTTTCCTCTTTAAGAGCTTCTAGCTCTTTACCTGTGTTCTCCTGTATTTCTTTGAGGGTGCTATTTATGTCTTTCTTAAGGTCCTGTATCATTGTCATGATAAGTGATTTTAGATCTGAATCTTGTATTTCCAGTGTGATGGTGTGTCCAGGACTTGCTCTGATCCTGAGAGTTTCAGAGGGCCTCGGAGTGGAGCTTCCTCTGGGTGTTGTGGGACTGGCTGCAGGGCTTGTGACCAAGGTCTGCTCAGGACACCAGCCCAGAGAGACCGGAAGGAACTCGAGCCTTCCGAGTCTGCTGGCAGAGTTCCTGTGTGCCTGGTCCCACTGGTCCCAGTTACTCCCAGTGTTGGGACAGATGTTGGGTCCTCCTCACCTATGATCCTGAGAGTGTCAGAGTGCCTGGGAGTGGAGCTTCCTCTGGGTGTTGTTGCAGACTGGGTTTCTATACCTCTAACTCATCTACACTTATTAAAGAGTTCCAGTACATCATTCAATCTTATAGCTTGACTTTCCATGATGTACATATGATCCTTACTAATATTTTACTTCCTGATGAATGTCGGCAAGTTTGGGAACAGGCAAGAATGCATGCAGAGAAAATTCATCAAACAGATAAAACATATCCAATTGAATCTGAGGCAGTACCTGACCAGGATCCTCGATGGAATTATAATTCCACAGGTGGTATGTTAAAAATTTTGAAAAATTCCAAGAGGATCCAGGACAAAAAGAGAAACCTCAATTTTTAGAACATCTCACAAAGGCTTTATTGCAATACACTAATCTGGAACCTGAAAACCCAGAAGGTAAGCAACTTCTGATGGCCAATTTATTTCCCAGAGCTACCCCAACAAAAAAGCTAAACTTAGGTGGCTGGGGAATGGTCCCCTAGCTCCACAGGTAGAAGTTTTAGTGCTAGCCTTCAAGGTGTACCAAGAGAGAGATGTGAAAGCCCACAAACAAAAATACCACATGCTGGCAAAGGCTGCTCAAACAGCTCCAGCTACTGACCCAGACTCCTTGTCTTCTAAGGCTCAGAGACCACCAGGCCCTGCTATAGATGTGGTCAACAAGGTCACTGGACAAGGGCTTGCCCTACCCCCTCCCAGAAGTCAATAGGGCCATGTCTTAGGTGCCATCAGGAGGGACATTGGGTGTCAATTGTCCTCACATTGTGCGGGACAGAGGGATATCACTCGCAGGTAACCCTCCAGCCAATCTCCTAGGCTTCATTTTGGACAACTAAAGAGGCCCAAGCTCCCTCAACCCAACCATGGCCATCACTAATAGGGAGCCCCGGGTAGCCATCATGGTATGTGGGCAGCTTGTCTCCTTCCTCTTGGACACTGGGGCCACTTACTCTGTCCTGATGGAGGTTTGGGGACCCACTTCCCCCTCAAGATTTCCTGTCATTGGGTTAGGAGGACAACCTCACCTTCCTTACCAGACCCCAATTAGTTGCATTTTTAGGGGTATACTTCTTACCCTTTTTGGTAGTGCCAACATGTCCTGTCTCCTTATTGGGAAGGGATCTTCTAGCTAGGCTGGAAGCCTCCATTTCCTTTGCTCCCCCATTCGCCTAAACCCAGGCTTGTCAGCAGTTCCTCTGCTCTTTCTTCTAGCCAGCCAACCTACTAACATGTTGTTTCCTTTACCAGCTTCTCAGGCAGACCCCCGAGTTTGGGACATCCAGAACCCCTCTGTTGCTAAACATCATTCTCTTGTTGTCATCCAGTTACTGGACTCTACCAGGTACATCACCCAAAATCAATATGCTCTCTCATTCTAGAACCTTAGGGGACTTAAGCCTATCATTTCTGACCTCTTAAGGAAAAAACTCCTTTGCTCCACCTCTTCCTCCTTTAACACCCCTATGCTAGCAGTTAAGAAACCTAATGGTACCTATTGCCTGGTTCAAGACCTCAGGCACAATAATTCTACAGTGGTTCCCCTCCATCTTGTTGTGGCTAACCCTTACACACTTCTTTCCACTATACCCTCAGAGACTTCCCATTTCTCAGTCCTAAATCTCAAGGATGCATTTTTCTCTATCCCTCTAGACACCCAGTCACAGAACATATTTGCCTTTACCTAGACAGATGCTGACACCCACTTTTCTACCCAACTTACCTGGACTGTTTTACCTGAGGGATTTCAGGACAACCCACACCTATTTGACCAGGCCCTGGTTTCTGACTCTCTCTCTGTCTTTCTCTCTCTCTGTCTCTCTCTCTCTCTCTCTGTCTCTCTGTCTCTCTGTCTCTCTGTCTCTCTCTCTCTGTCTCTCTCTCTCTCTCTCTCTCTCTCTCTCTCTCTCTCTCTCTCTCTCTCTCTCTCTATCT
>JADRCD010179172.1:26002-59223 GCA_019843815.1 Montemys delectorum
CTCTCTCTCTCTCTCTCTCTCTCTCTCTCTCTCTCTCTCTCTCTGTCAATCTAAGATTATGTTTTATGTAGATGACATCCTTCTCTGCAGCCTCTCTCTAGATATTAGCCAAGCTGGCACCTCTGCTCTTCTAAATTTCCTTTCCAGTCAAGGCTACAGGATCTCAACTTCTAAAATCCAACTGTCAACTCCATGGTCACCTATTTAGGACTAACAATTACCCCCAACCCACAAGGCTATTACCTTAGACAGAAATAATCTGATTCTGTCTCTAACTGTTCCTTCTACAAAAGAAGAGATTGTATCATTCCTAGGAATCATTAGTTATTTTATGTTCCTGGGTTCCTTATTTTTCTCTCCTTTCTCACCCTTTATATGAAGCAGCATTAGGCCCCACCTCTGAACCTCTTCTCAAACCTGTTACCAAGCCCTTTCAAAGGCTCCAACAGGCTCTTCTTAAGACTTCAGCCTCACATCTCCCTGACCTGACTCCTCCTTTTTCCCTCTATGTAACTGAAAAAGAGGACTTTTCCCTTGGAATCTTAGGTCACCAATTGGGACCCTCTTTTGCACCTGTAGCATATTTGCCAAAAGAACTAGATCTAACCACTCAGAAATGGGTACCTTGTATTCATTCGTACCTTAGCAGTCATTGAACTCCTTATTCATGAGTCAAAAAAAAAAATAATCTTGGGGTCTCCTATAACTGCCTTCTCTTCTCATAACCTGTCACAGCTTCTAACTTACAATGGCTTACAGACTCTACTGCCCTCTCGGATTCTTTCTCTTCAGGTAGCACTAATAGAAGACTCCACATTCACCTTCCAATAATGCCTGCCTCTTAATATTTCCAATCTTATTCCTCAACCAAATACTAACCACTCCCTATCTCACTCCTGCACTTGAAACGTTAGAAGAACTATTTCCTCATCCCTAACAAATACAGGAGGGCACATTGCCCCAAGCCATCTATACATGGTACACAGATGGAAGCTCCTTTCTATATGAAGGGGCCAGAAAAGCTGGCTATGCCATAGTGTCAGACACCGAGGTGGTGGAGGCACAGGTCCTTTCTGTTCACACCACTAATCAACAGGCTGAACTAATAGCCCTTTCCACTGGCACAGGAACAATCCTTCAAGATCTACACAAATTCCAAATATGCTTTCCACATCCTCCTGTCCCACACTGTTATCAGGAAGGAGCATGGATTACTTACCACAAAAGGAGGATCAGTAACTCTAATGCAACCAAACTATGGCCATGCTAAAGGCCTCCTATCTCCCCACAGCTATTGGGATTGTCCACTGCAGATCCCACTAGATGGATGATGACTCTATTGTCTCCAAGGGAAACAACCAAGCCAATGAGGCAGCTGGAGTGCAGCCCTTAGGGACCTAGACTCATCTCACCCTACTCAGTACATCCTTACACAACCCACATCCCCACCTTTATCCCCTTACACTTGTCAAACTCTGTCCTATCTTTGCCAACTCTTTCATCCTAACAGCCAAGCATTGTCTTACTTTGTTAAGACCCACCTACAGCCTACTGCTGAGGACTTAAATTTCTTAAAAATCTATCACTGCTTCTTGCAAAATCTGTCAGATGTCAGACTCCAACTCAAGGTATTGTAGCACCCCTTTTCCTACCCATCAGGCTAGAGGTTCCATTCCTAAAACTGACTGGTAATTATTCTTTACCCACATGCTCACTGTCAAATATGCCAAGTACTTCCTGGTCTTGGTGGACACCTTCTCAGGGTGGGTGGAGGCATTTCCCACAACTAACAAAAGGGCTCAGACAGTCTCTGATCTCCTCCTCCAAGAGATCATCCCCCAATTTGGCGTCCCAGCCTCCCTCCAGTCAGACAATGGTCCTGAATTTACTTCCCAAATTTCTCAAATTCTGCTTAAGGCCCTGGCCATTCCCTGGCATTTTCATATACCTTACCACCCTCAATCTTCAGGTAAGGTAGGAAGAACCAACTGCTCTTCAAAAACCACTCTCGCTAAGCTGTCACAGGAACTTCATCTTGATTAAGTAAAACTCCTACCTCCTGGCTCTTTTCAGTCTACAAGCTCTCCCCCAAGTGACCTCTCCTCATCTCACCCTTTGAACTCAAGAATGGAAATCTGGTCCTAACTCCTGGTCTTTCACCTAAATGTTCTCCCCTCCCAGACCATCTACTCACCCCATTACTTTGCCACCTCTGTTCTCCCCTACAGAACTTTGCTGACCACCATCTACCACAGCCAAACACTCCTGTTCACTGCCTGTCAACATTGAAGATGAAGTCCTTCTACCCCCCAAACCCTGGCCATTGGCCCTCACTCCTCTCTCCCAAATGGTAGGGCCCTTTTAACTGACCCTCTACAGTTGCTAAATGCAAAGGACTCTCATTGGGCCCACCTGTCTCACCTCAAACCCTTCATCCCTCCACCTAAAAATGACTCTTCTTTATACACATCAACCCTAACAGGACCATGCTCTGTTAAGTTCCAGAGGACATCGAGACCACCCACCTTGAAAATGAGACTCTGCTCCGGCAGTCACTGGATTAGACATGGTTTTCTCATCCTCCCCCTATTCGTTTCCATCCAGGCTAGACCTTACATCTGGAGATGCAAGGTTCAAGAAATGCCCACAGATAACAAACAGTCTTTCCAAATGGGGTCAAGAAACTGCTCCATAGCAGGATACCAGAAACCAATCCTTGTATCTGTCATCCTATCTAAATATTATGATCTCTTTACTTGCTTTCTCTTTGACCAGACAAAAGATTATTGTAAAAAAATGGCCAGACGTAGCCGGGCAATGGTGGTGCACGACTTTAATCCCAGCATTTGGGAGGCAGAGGCAGGTGGATTTCTGAGTTTGAGGAACTACAGAGTGAGTTCCAGGATAGTCAGGGCTATACAGAGAAACCCTGTCTCGAAAAAAAAATGGCCAGACAAATATGGGAACTGCCCATATTGGTCTTCTCAGATACATATGCTAGGATCATAGACCAATCATATTTCTTCTGTCAACACCACAGACACTCTTTTTCTACATACTAGACCCAAGGGATACCAAGTGGGAGACAGGAATTGTTGGTAAGCTCTACCATAAAAATCAACCAGGGTCCCCAGTAAGTACTGTCTGCATCCAGAGAAAATATATCTCAATTGCCCAACCTCTAGATATCGGAAAAGTAGGGTAAGCAATCAAACACTCCTCTGAGGTCCTTACCTCTTTGACATCACCCTCATAAATGGCACTAACTTGTTGTTTTACCTTTTGCTTCAGACCTTGACCTTGGCGTACCAACTTCTTAATGTCACCAGACCTGGTAACTTTAAAGATTGCTGGTTATGTGTACATACCCCTGGAAACTAACTCACAATTGCCACTTACAGCCTCCCCAGTGATACTCCACTCCAAGGAAACTTTACCTCACCTTTTGCCAGCTACCCTGACTCTGATGTTGCCATGACTCCATACCTTTCCTCTATCCCTCTTTTTGGCATGGCAAACTGTTTTAAGACCTCCAGGACACATTATGTAGGAACACTGAGCTCCCTGGACTGCAAGAGAACTACAACCCAAAATACATCAATTCTTTGTGGCATTCAGGCATATCATTGCCTACCCACCAGCTGGTCAGGAGCTTGCACATTGGTACTCCTTTTCCCTGAACTAGGAGTAATCCAGTGAAATGAGACCCTGCCAATCCTAGTTGTAGATATGATAGCTGCCCAACATAAGAGGGCAGTTCAAGTTGCACCACTCTTGCCTGCTGTGGGTATAGCCACAGGTATTGGTACTGGAATTGCAGGGATAATGACTTCCATGACCTAATATAATGAGTTCACTTCCAAGTTTGAAAGCAGTTTTCAAAAACTGTCTGAAACCGTGCTTATTATCCAGAAAGAGATTGACTCTTTGGCAGCTGTGATGCTTCAGAACCAACAGGAGCTGCTAGATATCCTGACAGCTAAAGAAGGTGTTCTTTGCCTGTTCCTCCAAGAAGAATGCTATTCTACATCAACCAATCTGGAATAGTGAGAAATAAAATCCAGAAGCTACAGCCAGACATACAGGATTTCAGGGAACATGAGACCTCTAGTTCTGGGATTTTTGAAAATCCTATATGGAAGTGGATAGTCCCTTTTGTAATGCCTCTCCTCGTCATCTTCCTGGTGTTATTATTTGCTCCCTGCCTCATTAATCTTGTTTCTACATTCCTTCAATGACAAAAACAAAAAATTCTAACCAAACTATTAATCAGTTCCCATTACAGCTGCTGTCCACAGAAGAATCTAATGGGAATGTTCACCAAGTGGACCCCAATGGTGAAAGTCAGCTACACCCCAAAATTTATGATGCCCCTAGACAGCAGGAAGCAGTTTAAGAGACACAATGCCCCCATTCCATTTTCACCTTTTTTCCCTTCTCTTTATGATAAGAAAAAGGGATGCATGTTGGTATCAGAAACTGGTATGACAGATTGGCTCCAAACCCAGTGACATCACACATAGGCAACATGGACCCACAAATCTGTAGCCATGGCAACTGCCATACATTCCCAGAATCCACTTGGTTCATCTCTCACCTTTATCTGCAGCTGCATCACAATCCAAATAAAAGACAGAGCCCTCTGACCTCGCTCTCTCTCTTTCCCCTTGTCTTCATCACCATCTTTACTCCCTCCCCCCACAATAAACCCCAAGTGGAACTGTATTGGCCTGGTGTGGTCTGTCAGGACATGAGCAGTGATTCTAACACAATATAACAAACTCAAAGGGGAAAAAACATATTTCATTAGGTGCTGGAAAAGGTTTTGACAAAATACAGCACTCTTTCATGTTAAAAGTATTGGAGAGATCAGGAATTCAAGGTCCACACCTAAACATAATAAAAGCAATATACAGCAAACCAACTGCTAATATAAAATTAAATAGAGAGATACTTACAACAATCCCACTAAGATCAAGGACAAGACAAGGATGCCCACTCTCCCAGTATCTATTCAATATAGTTCTCAAAGTTCTAGCTAGAGCAATAAGACAACAAAAGGAGATCAAGGGGGATACAAATTGGCAAAGAAGAAATCAAGGTATCACTATTTGCAAATAATAAGATAGTATACATAACCAACCCAAAAAATCAACCGGCTGATAAACAACTTCAGGAAAATGGATGGTTATAAAATTAACTCAAACAAATCAGCAGCCTTCCCTTATACAAATGATAAATGGGCTGAGAAAAAAATAGGGTAACAACACTATTCACAATAGTCACAAATAATATAAAATATCTTGGGGTAAATCTAATCAAACAAGTGAAAGATCTGTATGACAAGAACTTAAAGTCTCTGAAGAAAGAAATTAAAGAAGACCTCAGTAGACTGAAAGATTTTCAATGCTCATGGATCAGTAGAATTAACATAGTAAAAATGGCCATCTTACCAAAAGCAATCTATAGATTAAATGCAGTCCCCACCAAAATTCCAACACAGTTCTTCACAGATATAGAAAGAGCAATTCTCATCTTCATTTGGAATAGCACAAAACCTGAGATAATGATAGCAATTCCCAACAATAAAAGAACTTCTATGGAAATTACTGTCCCTCACCTCAAGTTGTACATAGGTATCATAATCTTTCAATTGAATTCATTAATTTATGTTTATTTTTTATACAAAATATATTATAGCTACACTTATATACTAGGTAAAGTATATTATTTTATATAAGTAAAGTATATAAAGTATGCATTATATAAATAAATATATATTTAAATAATATATACCAATATATAATATAAAATTTCAAAAAGGAATTGTATATTTCCTCTATTTTCCAGGTCTTTTGACTTTAAAGAGCATGAGGCCCAGTAGGGAGTGGGATTTTTTACATTACTCTAAGTGTGTGTATGTGTGTGTGTGTGTGTGTGTGTGTGTGTGTGTGTGTGTGTGTGTGTTCTGCTGGTGGTAATGGTGTATATACCCTGTCAAACATGTAAGGTTCAGAATATAACTGACAGGAGTACTTTATACCACTCAGGTACTGGAGATCAAATTCAAGTCATCAGGCTTGGTTATGAGACCCAGATGAGCCATCTGCTTGTCCTTTGAGAAGAATTTTAAAGTATGATGATTATAGGTGCTAGACATGTTGTCTCTCATTCAGATTCAAGAGAAGCATAGGGTAGGAAATGCCCTTAAAAAAGAATAAGGATATTAGAATGACATTCCTCAATTATTCCGGCTATGTAAACTTACCACTGTCTCCTGGCTATCAAATTATTCCTATACAAGGCAAGACAGTCTTTATCTAAGAAAATCCAAGACCAAACCACACCCCATTGCAAAGTTGTGTGTCATCCTCCCATAAGACTAACAGCATGAATCAGAACTAGAAAATACAGAACAAAGAGGGATGGAGTGAGGAAGGCAAAGTAGGTTTGGTCCCCATGCATGTTTTCCGTGCCCTCAAATGTAAATCTCCATAAGTAAAACTAGAATCCTTAATACTTCAGGATCGGTTATTGAAATAAATTTTGGTGATAGTAAGTTGTCCTGAAATCAGACTTCTAGCTACCACCAAAAGCAGGCTGGTAACCTCAACAATACCAAACATGTCACAAGCAGGTGAGGTTGCTCAAAGAAAATCAGTGAAGTAGAGTGAGGGGCTGGGGAGGCACGGGGGATTGATAAAACTAAACCGCTTCATTCCAAATAACTTCCTTCAGCTCAGGAGTGAGAATGCCACAAAAGGCTAAATGAGGTTGTAGGAGACTTGACAACCCACTCCTGAACAGGGTAGCTGGGCACATGGTCAGAAAATGAACTCATCCTTTAGATGAAAACAAAAAGAATTATTTATTGACTCTACCAAAATAAGGAAGCAGAGGGAATGGCAGTTGCAATGCAATAAAACAATAAGCTGGGGACTGGGACCTCCACTTGGGGGAGATGTTCTCATATTAATAAAAATAAAAATATATTCTTTTACACTTAGGGTGAGTTTCTTTGTGTATCATTTCTTGGTATGTGACTCCTGATATGAAAGCACAGTGGTTCAAATTGGCCAGTATGCCATTCTAGGAAGTTTTCATGAACTGCTGTACATGTCACTTCTATTTGTTCATGGACTCCTATGCAAGTCAGAAGAATGCAAGTCACAGTCATGTAAAAAAAAAAAAAAAAAAAGACAGGCTCAGTTGATCAAAAGTCATTCGTTCTCAACAGCTTGGGTTGGAAGATGGCGGGCTACAGTATTGTGATATCAGATGACCGCGTTCTCTTGTTAACTGCTTGGGATTCCTGGAACATGCGTGTGATAATTCCAGAGAGTAACTGGCTTCATTTTTATAGTCTCGTTTTAATGTCCATTTCACATTTGCCCCCTAACAGAGCAACAAATCCAATCTTGTAACATTGGTTAGAGGTTTCTTCTTATAACTTTTTATGTAGCTAAAGAGTATGATATGTGAACATTTATTATCATTTGTTATTCTGGCAGGAGTTCTATGTAGTTCCACAAAGTAAAAAGTTCATAGAAATAGTTTTCATAAAATAACCATGTGTCCTGTGCTAAGGAATTCACAGAAACTGAAACTTCCACTGGCAGGGTTTGAAAGCTTTGTCAGAGCATTTTCTGAAGATGGAGCTGTTGAGCCCTAGAAGATACTAGCTTGACAAGTGGGTTTAAATTCAGGGACAAAATAAATGTAAGAGGTGAATACATGACTACAAGTTTTCCCAGAAAAAGAGGCACGCAGGGTAGCCATGAGCAGACACTGGATTTTAATGCCAACAATTTAACCTATTTTTTTTCTTGATACTCAAAATCAATGACACTTAAGCATAAGAGATCTCTCTGGGAGTGATTGGTCAGAAACTCCTCCCCACCGTCAAAGAAAAAAAACACAACACGGGCTATTGGCATTGCTCTTGGAGGCCTGTCATGACTAGGTGAAGAGACAATATTGCTGAAGACACAACACATTTTATTTGTGGGATATAAAAAACAAAAAACCTTCCTCCTAAATAGCTGGCTTCATAGTGACAGAAGTGCAAGCCACAGCACTGTGGGATAAAACATTACACAGTTTGGCAGTCCCTGAGCTTTGGCCAGTTGTGGATCTCCGCGTTAATCAGCATCTACTGCAAATAAAATCCCCTGGTTAGGATTTCAAAATACATTAAACTATTGACACAATAAGTTATCAAGAATAAGCCTACTATTTTGCCCATTTCGTGCTAACAGTAGTAATTTCTCCCTTAGGAAATATGATATGTCTAGCCACAAGCTCTTGGCCCCAATAACAGTGCCAGGTATGGGTTCTAATCTTGTGGAATGGGCTTTAAATCTAATCTCTTTTTTTCATTAATTTATTTATTCAATCACTTTACATTCTGATTACTGGACCCCCTTCTTCTGGGTGCCCCCTCACAAAGCCCCACCACCCACAGTTCCTCCTCCTCCTCTGGGAAGCAAAAGGCCTACTCAGCATAATGGATTACTGTAGGGCTAGGCTCATCCTCCCTCACTGAGGCCAGACAGTGCAGCCAAATTAGGGCAATGGGATTCACAGGTAGGCAGAAGATTTAGGGATGGCCCCTGCTCCACTTGTAGGGAGACCCACATGAAGACCAAGCTGCATACATGCTACATATGTATTCTCTTTGGTTGGTGATTCACTCTCTGGGAACCCCCAAGGGTCTAGGCCAGTTGACTTTATTGATCTTCCTGTGGACTTCCTATCTTTGCAGGTTCCCTCAGCCCTTCCCCCAGTTCTTCCACAAGACTTCCTGAGCTCCATGCAATCTTTGGCTATGGGTCTCAGCATCTGTATTAGTCAGCTGCTGGGTGGAGTCATTCAGAAGACAGCAATGCTAGGCTCCTGTCTGCGAGTATAACACAGTATAATTAATAGTGGCATGGATTGTTTCTTGCACATAGGATGGGTCTCAATTTGAACCAGTCAGTGGTTGGCCAATCCTCCATCTGCCCCATCTTTATCCCTGAACATCTTGTAGGCAGGACAAATATAGGGTCAACAGTTTTAGGGGTAATTTGGTGTCCTTCTCCCACCACTGGGTGTCCTTCCTGGCTATAGGATATGTCTTCTTCAGATTCCATGTTCCCCACTGCTAAGAGACTCAGTTAGAGTCACCTCCACAGATTCCTGGGAGCCTCCTCAATCCCAGATATCTGGCATCTCCCAGAGATACCTGCCCCTTGCCAGCTGCCAATCTCCATTCATTCTCTTGGACTTATCTCCTGGACCTACATTTGATCCTGATCCCCGAAGTTCCCATCCCCATCCCCTTTCTCATCCTGTTCCCTCCTTCCGCCTGCCTCTGATGACTATTTTACTTCCCCTCTGAGTGAGATTCAATCTTCTTTCCTTGTCCCTCCCTTGTTATTTAGCTTCCTTGAGTCTGGATTGTAGAACAAGTGTCCTGTATTTTATGGCTAACATTCACTTATAACTTAGCACATATGATGGGGCCTGGGTAACCTCACTCAGGATGATATTTTCTAGTTCCATCAATTTGCCTGAAAAATTCAAAATGCCCTTGTTTTTAATAGCTGAGTAGTATTCCATTGCACAAATGAACCACATTTTCTTTATCTGTTATTTGGTTGTGGGACATCTGGGCTGTGTTCAGTTTCTGGCTATGATGAATAAAGCTGCTATAAATATAGTAAAGTAAATGTACTTGTGGGATGATGGAGCATCTTTTGGGTATATAAAGAGGAATGGTATGGCTGGATCTTGAGGTAGAACTATTCCCAATTATCTAAGAAACCACCAACTTGACTTCTAGTTGTAAAATTTTGCATTCCCACCAGCAATGAAAGAGTAACTCCCTTTGCTCCACATCCTCACCAGCAAGTGCTGTCCTTTAGATTTTGATCTTAGCCATTCTGACTGGTGTGAGGTAGAATCTTACCTGCATTCCCCCGAAGACATAAGAGGTTGAATATTTCTTTAAGTATTTCTCAGCCATTAGAGATTTCTCTGTTGAGAACTCCACAAATGAGAGAAAAGTTATAAAGTTTGTATTTCTGGGTCTGGGTTACCTCACTCAGAATACTTGTTTCCATTTTCATCCATTTCCTCTGAATTCCATTTTTCTTAACTGCTGAACAATTTTTTTGTGTAAACATACCAGGTTTTTATTATCCATTCTCCAGTTGATGAATATCTGAACTGTTTCCATTTCCTGGTTATTGTGAATAAAGCAGAAATGAACATGGCCAAGCAAGTGTCTCTGTGGGAGGATATAGAATCATTTGGATGTATGCCCAAGAGTGGAATAGCTGGATCAGGTACATCTGTTTGGAGGAACCCCAGCACTGATTCTCAGAGTGGCTGCACCTGTTTGCACTCCCATCCACAGTCAGGAAGTGCCCCCACCCCCACCCCCACAGCCACATAAGCATGTGTTCTCAGGTGTTCATTGCTATTTTTATGTTGTTTATCTGTTTGAGGAAGGTTGTTTGTTTGTTTTATCTTAGGCATTCTGACAGAGATAAGATAGCCTCTCAGGCATTTCGATTTGTATTTCTCTGCTGGCTAAAGATGCTGAACACTTTTAAACATCTCTCAGCCATCTTTTTTTTTTTTAACTCTCACTTTAGTTTTATGCCCCAATTTTAATAGGGTTGTTTGCTTTCCTGATGTTTAGTTGTCTTCTTTTGTTGTATATTTGTGATACTAACACTCTAACAATCTAACAAGATAAATGACTAGCAAAGGTATTTTCCCATTCTAGAGGCCGCCTCTGCGCTCAGATGATGGTGTCCTTTACGTACAGAAGCTTTGGAGTTTCAAGAGTATCAATCTCACGTATCAGTTGTCAGTTTTAATATCTGTACTAAAATGTTCTGGTTAGAAAGTCCTGTGCCACTAAGTTCAAGCTACTCAAGTTTCTCCTCTATCAAACGGGTCTCTGGTTTTGTGTTGAGGTCCTGATCCAGGCGGAGTTGAGTTTTACACAGGGAATCTATGTACGTCCCCCTACATGTAGCTGTTGACTTCAAACAGCACTTTTCTTAAAGCTGCTGTCTTTTCTACAATGTGTACTTTTATTCTCACTGTGAAAACTCAGGCGGCTGGCTGGTTCTGTGTGCATCCTCAATCATATTCCGTTGACCAACTAGTCTGCTTTATGCCAGTTCCTCACGATGGCGACTACTGGAGTGCTGTAGTTTAACTTCAAATCTGGGGTGGTGAGACCTATGATGACTTGTTGTTGTTGTTGGTGGTGGTGGTGTTGTTGTTGTTGTTGTTCAGCATTGTTTAGGTTATCCTGAGTAGTGTGTGATTCTTTATGAAATTTGAGGTTGTTCTTCCAGTTTCTGGAGGAATCACACTGGAATTTTGATGGAGATTACCTTGAATCTACAGATTGCTTTTGGTAGCTTGGCCATTGTTGGGACTCAGACCTGGGGCAAGTGGCTGTGATGTCTATTTAACATACCAAAGTAGAACTGGCTTCCAGGTTCTCCCAGCATCCCTCAGTCCCTACTTGAACTTTCCAGCTTTGGGCTTCCTCTTGCCAAGAGGCTCTTCACTATATAATCCAGAACGTTTGGTTCTCTCTCTCTCTCTCTCTCTCTCTCTCTCTCTCTCTCTCTCTCTCTCTCTCTCTCTCCTCTCGATGCTCTTTCTCTTCTTCTCTTTACCCTCCCCTCTGTCTCCCACTGCATAGTGACTTCCTTGGGCTCATTCCTTGGCACCAGTGTGCTGCTCCCAAATAAACCTGCCGTTTTTTGCTTTCAACACAGCTTGAATTGGATTTTTTTTTTAATTTACATTGCCATTACACACACACACACACACACACACATGCTTCCTGGTCCTCCTTCCCACAGTTCCTCATCCTATTCCTCCTCCTCCTTGCCTCCAAGTGGGTGCTACATACCACCAGGCCTCCCACTTTCCTAAAGATTCACATCTCTCAAGGATTAAACACATTTTCTCCTACTGAGATCAAACCAGGCAGTCCTCTGCCATCTATGTGCTGCCCATATATGACCAGCCCATATATGCTACCTAGTTGACGGCTCAGTCTCTGGGGGCTCCCTGGGGTCTGGGTTAGTTTGTTGTACCAAAGACGGGGTTTGGTGTTGTGGCCTGCATCTCTCCTTCCCTGGTGCTGAGGCCTGAGGGCAGGGCGCAAGTTAGTTAAAAAGGGAAGCAATGTATAAATGAGATATCTTATTATAGGAAGGAGAAAATAGGCTGGTCAAGTAGAGAAAAAGGAGAGGAAGTAGTTGCCACAAAGGCCTTGCATGACAGCAGTATCTGAGGCATAAGCTTAAAGAAAGCCAGTCTCCTGGACCCGCATTGTCGCCTGGCACCCCCTAACTCAGAGGTAGCCAGATATGTCCTTGCCAACTCACGTGCTAGGTGCCCACCAAGATATGATTTATTAATGGCTAGACAAAATCGAACATTTCTCTCTGACCTTACCAAAGTTCCAACATCTTAGCCAAACCCTGACTTGGAATTTACCCACCCAGACTAATTGCCTTTGGCATTGTTAGGGAAATAAGGAAAGGAATACAGCATTGAAGCTTACAGAATGAGAGGCTTATCCCAGGACAAGGTCAAGTAGAATCCTCATTCTCAGTTGAGGACTACAGCTGAACCACTTCTAGAAATTAGCAAAAGACACGTCTCTACTAGCCCAGTAGATTAGCATAGTGGGTGGTTTTACCTAGGATGGGTGGGACCTTGAGCAGAGTGTGTGTGTGTGAGAGAGAGACAGTGTGCAGCAGTCAGTGTTCTAGATAGAGGAGTCTGCATTGAGCAGTTGCACTCAGTCCACAGCCCCCCAGGACTCTGGCTGGGCTCATGTGTCCCGAGCGTGCTCAGAGCCTGGGGGGTGCTGCACCAGTCCAGAGGAGATGGCTGCTGTTTTTAGACCCAGTGTATTTTAGGTAGCCTCAGGTGTACCTTGACTGCTGTGCTGCCAGATTTTTTTTTTTTATTATCTCTTTTACAAAGATTGTAAGAGTCTCATGCCATTTTTAAGAAATACATTCAGATAGTACACTGCTTGTGTAGTGTTATGTTTGTCACAGCCGAATCCCGTGCACACTTGGCCAGAACCCATTGTCCCACGGAGCACGGGGTCCCCACAAGAAACCCCAATCCGTGGCAAGTGGTGGAGAGAAGGAGAGAGAAAGGAAAGAAAGAAAGCAAGAGAAGAAAAGAGAGCAAGAGAAGAGGGAGAGCAAGAGAGGGAGAGCAGAGACAAAGAGCAAGAGGAGGAAGAGCTAGAGAGAGGGAAGAGCAAGAGAGAGAGGAGAGAGCAAACCACCCCTTTTATTATATGGGGCGTGGCATACCTGGCTGTGCTATGGTCAGATGACTTGGGATAGGGTCCAGCTAGAATGCTGGGGGCTTGGGGCATTGTCTACCTGATAAAGCACACATCTCCTGCAGGAACAGCTGTGAGGGGCTGTGATTGAAACAGGAACAAAAAATTCAGGAGTTATGGCCAAGCTCCTTCCGCCCCCTGCAAGCAGAAAGGGCCCCTGCCCACAAAGGCTCCAGGGCTCAAAGCCAAATACTCTACTGAGCTGAAGTTACCTGAGCAGGCCACTGTTCCACACTGCCCCACATAAGTTGAGACTGCTGGTCTTCCTATGGAGTTACCCTCCCCTTCAGCTTCTTCAATCCTTCCCCTAATTCAACCATAGAGGTCCAATGGATGGATGTATATATCTGTATCTGTCTCAGTCAGCTGTTGGTAGGGCCTCTCAGGGGATAGCCATGCCAGGCTCTCATCTGTAAGCACATTATAATGTAGCCACCTGCAGCCACACGTACGAATGGGTCTTCTGGGATGGGACTCAGGGCCTGAAAAACTTAAGGGTACCAGAATGCGGGAAGGGGTTTGAAAAAATTAGACTGACACATGATGTGCTTTCAGTCTACCATCATTAATAGATTTTCCTTGTTACAAGCAAACAGGTGGATAGGTAAAGCAAAACCCCTCCCTCAAGTCCATCAGCAACTTGGCCCAATCATCTTCAGTCTCTGGAGGCGGGACTTCCGGCATAACAGGAACTTGGAGAGAGGTGTGGCTATTAGAAGGAGGTTGGAGAGAGGTGTGGCTATATGTGGCAAGATGGGGTCTGACAGAACCAGCCCTCAGCTATAGGAAGGTCACATTATAACACCAGTAATGTAACAGACCTTGGTGCCCCTGCAATAAGATGGATCCCAAGTTGGGCCAGTCACTGAATGGACTGCCTTTCTTTCAGTCTCTTCTCCATTTTGGTCACTGCTGCTCTTTTATACAGGAACAATTCTGGGTCAGAAATTTTGACTGTGGGTTATTAACTCTGTCCCTCCATTTGAGGCCCTGTTATCTACTGGAGATGGACTCTTTGGAGTCCTTCTCCCCATTATTGGGTATCTTAGCTAAAGTCACTTATACTGAGTCCAGAGTCTCTTACCTCCCAGGTCTCTGGTACTTTCTAGGGTGTCTAGTCACCTCCCTCCCTCCAAGACTGCATATGTACATTCATTCTCCTGATCCTCTTGGCTTTTTTCCTGTTCCCCTCCCATACCTGATCCTGCTCCCCTCTTCTCCTCCCTCTTCCCCCTCCCACCCAAACCCTTCCCATGATTATTTTCTTTCGTCTTCTAAGTAGGATTAAAGCACCCTCACTTGGACATTTCAGTTTGATATACTTCTTACACTCTGTGGGTTATATCCTGGGTTTTCTATACTTTTCGGCTAATATCCATGTATCAGTGAGTACATACTATGCATGTCCTTTTGAGTCTGGGCTACCTCATTCAGGATGATATTTTCTAGTTCCATCCATTTGCCTGCAAAATTCACGATATCCTCACTTTTACTAGCTAAATAGTCTGTAAAGGAACCACATTTTCTGCATCCTTTCTTCTGATGAAGAACATCTGGGTTGTTTCCAGCTTCTGGGCATTACAAATCAGGCTACTATGAACATAGTGGAACACATGTCCTTGTGGTACGGTGGGGCCTCTTTTGGGTATATTCCCAAGAGTGGTATAGCTGGATCTTCAAGTAGAACTATTTCCAATTTTCTGAGAAACCTCCAGATTGATTTCCAGAGTGTTTGTACCAGTTTGCAATCCCACCAGCAATGGAGAAGTGCTGTCAATTAGTTTTTGATCTTAGCCATTGATATGAGGTGAAATCTCAGGGTCATTTTTATTTGAATTTCTCTGACTTTGAACATTCCTCTAAGTGCATCTTGGCCATTTGATATTCTTCTGTTGTGAATTCTCTGTACCCTATTTTTTACTGGGTTATTTGGTTTGGGGGAGGTTAACTTCTTGAGTTCTTTTTATATTTTGGATATTAGCCCTCTATCAGATATAAGGGTAGTGAAGTTTTCTCCCAATCTGTAGGTTGCCAACTTGTCCTATTAATGATGTCTTTTGCCTTACAAAAGATATTCCATTTCCTGGGGTTCCATTTATCAATTGTTGATGTTAGAGCCTGGGTCATTGGTTTTCTGTTCTGAAAATTTCCCCCAGTACCAATAAGTTAAAGGCTATTTCCCACTTTCTCTTCTGTTAGATTAAGTGTATCTGATTTTATGTGAAGGTTCTTGGTCCACTTGGACTTGAGCTTTGTGCAAGGTGATAAATATGGCTCTATTTGCAGTCTACATGCAGACTCCCAGTTAGACCAGCACCATTTGTTGAAGATGCTTTCTTTTTTCCACTGTATGTTTTTCACTATCTTTGCCAAAGATCAAGTGTCCATAAGTGTGTGGGTTTATTTCTGGGTCTTCAACTCTATTTCATCAATCTACTTGCTGTTTGTGTCTCAATACCATGCAGCTTTTATCACTGTTGCTCTATAGTATAGCTTGAGATCAGGGATGCTGATTCCCCCAGAAGATCCTTTATTGTTGAGAAGTATTTTGCTATCTTGGGTTGGTTTTTTTGTTGTTGTTTTTGTTTTTCTACATGAAGTTGAGAATTGCTCTTTCCATGTCTGTGAAGCATTGTGTTGGAATTTTGATGAGGGTTACACTGAATCTGTAGATTGCTTTTGGTAAGATGGCCATTTTCACTATGTTAACCCTACCAATACATAAACATGGGAGATCTTTCCATCTTCTGAGGTCTTCAGTTTCTTTCTTCAGGAATTTGAAGTTCTTGTCATACAGATTTTTCACTTACTTGGTAAGAGTTACACCAAGGTATTTTATACTATTTGTGGATCTTGTGAAGGGTACTATTTCCCTAATTTCTTTCTCAACCTGTTTATCATTTGTATGAAGGAAAGATACTGATTTGTTTGAGTTAATTTTATTTCCAGACACTTTGCTGAAGTTATTTATCTACTGGAGGAGTTCTCTGGTGGAATTTGGGGGGTCACTTATGTATCATATCATCTGCAAATAGTGATAATTTTCCTTCTTCCTTCCCAATTTGTAGCCCTTTGATCTCATGCTATTGTCTAATTGCTCTAGCTCAGATTTCAAGTACTGTATTGAATAGATGGGGGAAAGTGGGCAGCCATGTCTTATCCTGGATTTTAGTGGAATTATTCAAGTTCCTTTCCATTTAATTTTGATGTTGACTGTTGGTTTGCTATATATTGCTTATATTATGTTTAGGTATGTGCCATGAATTCCCAATCTCTCCAAAACTTTTAACATGAAGGGGTCAATTTTGTCAAAGGATTTTTTAGCATATAATGTGATGATCATGTGTTTTTTTTCTTTCAGTTTGTTTATATAGTGGATACTGTCGATATGTTTTTGTATATTGAAACATCCTCACATCCCTGGACGAAGCCTACTTGATCTTGGTGAATAATGGTTTTGATGTGTTCTTGGACTGGGTTTGCAAGAATTGTACTGAGTATTTTTGCATTGATATTCATTAAGTGAAATTGGCCTGAAGTTTTCTTTCTTTGTTGGATCTTTGTGTGGTGGTTTATGAATCAAAGGAACTGTGGCTTCATAGAATAAATTAGGTAGTGTTCTTTCTGTTTCTGTTTTGTGGAATAGTTTGAAGAGTATTGATATTAGACCTGGTAGAACTCTGCACTAAAAACATGTGGCCCTGGGCTTTTTTATTATTGTTGTTGGGAGGTTTTTAATGACTATTTCTATTTCCTTATGGTTTACTTGATCTTGATTTAACTTTGGTATGTGTTATCTGTCTAGAAAATCATCCATTTCACCTAGATTTTCCAGTTTTCTTGAGTATAGGCTTTTGTAGTAGAATCTGATGATTTTTTTTAATTTCCTCAGTTTCTTTTGTTATGTCTCCCTTTTCATTTCTGATTTTGTTAATTTGGATACTGTCTCTGTGCCATTTAGCTGGCTTGGCTAAGGGTTTATCTACCTTCTTGATTTTCTCAAATAACCAGCTCTTGGTTTTGTTGATTCTTTGTATCATTCTCTTTGTTTCTAACTGGTTGATTTCAGTCCTGAGTTTGACTTTTTCCTGCCTTCTACTCCTCTTGAGTGTTTGCTTCTTTCTGTTCTAGAGCTTTCAGGTGTGCTGTCAAGCTGCTGGTATATACTCTCTCCAGTTTCTTTTTGGAGGCACTCAGATCTATGAGTTTTCCTCCTGAGAAAGGGGAACACAAATCACAGCCCCAATCCTTAACTGAATTTTTCTCCAAGGGTCTCAACTTCACTCCAGAATACCTGGGGTCTCTCAATCCTTAGCATAGTGGAAAGGACATACCAGAAACCAGATGTGCAGCCCTGAAGCAAGTTTCTATCCCATCATACCAAAAATGCCCTGCTAGAACTCATAGGGTGTCTCTGAGATTAGTGTCTCTGAACCAAAGGTCAAGAGCTGGAGGCAAGCCAATACAACCCAACAGCAAGAGTGATGAGCTTCACAGGTCATAAATCAAGCCCTGGCCATAGGCATAAACCTTCAGGTATCTAAGACAATTCAGTACATGCACAAGGAACCAGAGAAAAAAGGAAAAAAATGGTACCTGCTCCCAAAGCATATATCCTTACAAGGTTCCAAGGTAGTTGGTTAGATATAAGATATATTATAATAATTGGGAAATAATTAATGAGTTTTTAGTCATAAAATATTCTATTGTGTGCTACAAGAAAGCTTCTATATAGGCAGGAATTAGAGACTGGCTCACAACCTAAGACTATGGGCTGCTGGGGTACTCACTTGAGAGAATACACAGTGTTTTTATATGCAGATTCTTGGCATACACTTCATAACATGTAAATGAAGACAAACATGACTGATTGACATACAATTCTTGTAACTAGAATGAGTTGTTGTGAATGTAGTTTCTATGTGTGCAATCTCAACCATACAAGTTAGGACCATGTAAGCCAAGGACATGTAAATGAAGGTAGTCCTAGCTGATTAGACGCAGTCAAGGTCAAAGGTTTGAGTGACTCAACATCAGGTACCTGCTCTGTGATGTCAGTTAGAGTACTCTGCCTAGCTATTTTTGAGTATCTGGATTATGTTGGTGAAAAATCATGAAGGATATCAGCCTCCATTTTCTAGTCTCTTATTAATAGTCTTCCATCCGTAGAGTTACACTTCCTGCCCTACCTCTCAATTCTCTCCCACGCTATACAGAAATACCACACTGCTGATCTGTGATGAACCTATCCTGGGATGGGGTAAACATGTCAGCCAGGGGCTGCCTATAATGCTAGGCCTACAGTACTCTGCCAAACATTCTGTGTGGCCCCTCAGCTTTGGTAAGTCAGCTCAGCTTCCCTAGTCAGGAGCTTGCCTTCCAGTTCTTTTTTCCATTCCCAGCCTATCTTTCTTCCACACCAGTCTACCAGATGCTGCCTTCCTTATCCTGACAGCTTTGTAACTTTCTACAAATGGGTAAAAGCTTCCTGCTGCACAATTCTTAGTTTTCTGTCACTTTCATCATGCTCTGAAATTCATCCTTTACATGTGGGTGAAAGAGTAGTTCCCCACTCAATCACACCCTTTCCTTTCTTTTATTGTGTATGTCCCCTCCATTTCTTTCCTGATAGTGGACAGAGACCAGGTCCAGAAAGCTTGGCAGCCCACTCTTTTACATGCATCTTCACTTCTCCAGGACTCAAATAGGGTGCAAAAATAGACAACCCTCAAAGTCACTGATGAAACGAAGCACGGAGAAAATCATCAAGACCTTCCACCAGAACTCTGGGAAGGAGGGAGACCCTAGTACCCCGAGCCAAAAGTAGCTAAAACTGCTAGTGAACAGGACATGCGAGGCTTCCTCAAAGTAAGGCTTAACTTAGTGAGAGAAGAAGATGCCCAAGAAGTGCTCTCTAGTTTCATGCAGCAGCTTGCCTCTTCTGTGGCCTCTTCTTGAGCCAGTTGGTGAGCCTGGTGGCTTCTTCAGGATTGAACTACAGCTGCCCATTCAGGCCTGGTGTCTGCCTGCCTAGAGAACTGGTCTGCAGCTGCTGAGTCGTATTTGGTGTTTGCTATGGGACTGAACTGCTGAGAAAGCAGATCGAGCTTGCCCCCACAGAACTATTGCTAAACAGGTCCACTTCCTTGATATCCTAATAACTTTTCTCTCCCACTACCTCTGATGGCTGGTAGGCTAGAGGAGAGGTTGTACACTTATTAAACATAGATTGCAAAATCTTGATGCCTACAAGCATCTGTTCCACCATGAGTGCTCACTCCATCATTTCAATTTTTAACTTGATCCCCTGGATTTTCCATAATATCACTCACAGTGTTCTCTATCTCTCTTCTATGCCCATGAGTAGCACTAACAGATGTCCCTCTTCTAACTACGGAAAGGGAAAAAGGATGAGAAAGCCATGAGTTACATTGAGATAACCTCAACACAAATAAAGATAAACACCTGAGCTTGGAAGAATTTTTGGCTTTCATAGATAGGATACTGATTAATACACATAAAGAGAGTTACCAGAATATTTCCTCATGTGGTCATGGCCAGGGTTCCAGCTATAGCCAAATCTCAGAAAGGATAGCCATGGACACTAATCAGAAGATCAAGCCACTTTGTATCTGTCCAACCAGAACTACAAAGAATGTTGTGTCACATAGGCTTATTTGTTGAGCTGTGGGATGGGGAGCAATAATGTCTTTTTCAGGCCACTGCCGTCCATGATGCTTCTGCCTCCTAGATTTATCCTTCTCAGTAGAATGAGCACTAGACAGGTCTGCTCTTGCTTGCAGCTCAAACTCCCCCATTAAATCATAATGAAATGACAACCAGCAACTTCTCTGCTTTCATCTTTGGGCATTCAACTGTGACTCTGTCCCATCTTGGACATGTGCCTACTGTTTGAGTGGGAGTGCCCATATTTAGCCTATAAATGTGGGCCTTGGCACTGCAGAAACAAAAGCAGCTGGCCTCCCTTCAACATGCCAGCCATTTTCAACCTTGGCCCAGGCCTTCTTCACTGATCTCTGCAAATAATTCTAACACTAAACCTCTAAAAGTTTTTCTGAAATAGACCCAGGCAATGCCGTCTGGGGAAGATACTTGAACTCTAGCAGCGTGAACAATGGAGTACGAGTGACTACGAACCCATTTTTTAGTCCATACTGCCTTTCTATGTGACACAATAAATAGTTACTTTAGAATATGGTATTTTTACCTTAGAAGTGAGGTAGATGTGTTTCCCTTCGCAAGAATTCTGCAGAGCTGGCGATAGATCTAACTGGGCAATATCTGTGAAGATCTTTATGATGTGTGAATCCAAGTGGCTCTCTGAGGAGGCTGGAGTTGTTTCATAGCCTTCTGTGCTTCCTTTAGGGAGCTCCTAGGGTAAAGGACCCTTGAGTCAATGGCTGAGAATTGTCCCTACTAATCACCTCTGAAGAATTATGGATTTAGGTTCTCTTAAAGAGAGTAGGTAGGAGAATTCTCTCCACTATTTTCATTTGAACCTCATGGAGTCTCTCCCCCTTGAGAAGATAGGACAGCTAAACAACAAGCACATTCACACCCACAAACCACTGACCCTCAGCTGGCCCAACCAACAGATGAGGGCTTAGTTGGCTTGATCTGCCTTGCCTGGCATTTTCATGCTTCAGACTTAGACTCCACTGTCACCTCCAGACTTTGTTCTTTCTTTCTTTTTCTTTTTCTTTTTTATTAGATATTTTCTTTATTTGCATTTCAAATGATATCTCCCCTCCTGGTTACCCCTCTGAAAAAATATAAAAAAAACAAAAAAACAAAAACAAAAACAAACCCTGTTTCCCTCCTCTTCCCCCTGCTCACCAACTTACCCTCTCCCACTTCCTGGCACTGGCATTCCCCTACACCGGGGCATAAACCTTCACAGGACCAAGGGTCTCTCTTCCCATTGATGACCAACTAGGCCATCCTCTGCTATACATATGTTGCTGGAGCCATGAGTCCCACCATGTGTGCTCTTTGGTTCATGGCTTAGTCCCTGGGAGTTCTGAGGGTACTAGTTAGTTCATGCTGTTGTTTGTCCTAAGGAGCTGCAAACCCTTCAGCTCCTTGGGTTCTTTCTCTAGCTCCTTCATTGGGGACCCTATGCTCAGTCCAATGGATGGTTGTGAGTCTCTACTTCTGTATTAGTCAGGCACTGTCAGAGTCTCTCAGGAGAGAGCTATATCAGGCTCCTGTCAGGCAGCACTTGCCAGCATCCACAATAGTATCTGAGTTTGGTGATTGTATATGGGAAGGATCCTCAGGTGGAGGTGGAGCAGTCTCTGAATTGTCCTTCTTTCAGTCTCTGCTCCATAGTTTGTCTCTGCAACTCCTTAGATGGGTATTTTCTTCCCCCTTCTAAGAAGGAATGAAGCATCCACACTTTGGTCTTCCTTCTTCTTGAGTTTCTTGTGGTTTGTGGGTTGTATTTTGGGTATTCTGAGCTTCTGGACTAATATCCACTTATCAGAGAATGCATGTCATGTTTGTTCCTTTATGACTGGGTTACCTCACTCAGGATGCTATTCTCCAGATCCATCCATTTCCCTAAGAATTTCATAAATTCTTTGTTTTTAATAGCTGAGTAGTACTCCATTGTGTAGATGTACCACATTTTCTGTATCCATTCCTCTGTTAAGGGACATCTGAATAGTTTCCAGTTTCTGCTATTATAAATAAGGCTGCTATGAACAGAGTGGATCATGTGTCCTTGTAACATGTTGGAGCATCTTCTGGGTATACACCCAGGAGTGGTATAGCTGGTAGCACTATGTCTAATTCCTGAGGAACTGCCAGAGTGGTTGTACCAGCTTGCAATTCCACCAGCAATGAAGGAGTATTCCTCTTTCTCCATAACCTCGCCAGCATATGCTGTCACCTGCGTTCTTTCTTAGAGGGTATTTTCTCCCTGGGAATAGAGCAGGGTGTCTCTAGTTTCCTAAAATAGAAGTAACAAGGATTGATGCAAAACAAAAGAGATGTGACCAAGATAGAAGGTTTAAGGCTGACTCTGACTAAAGCAACAAAAAGAACTCAGATAAAACTAGGACGTGGCTGAGAACACCCTGTGAAAAAAACACAAGTACCTCCTCCCTGGGAAACAGCCAGATGGCTACATCTCCCACAACTCCTTCCTAAAAGCAGCCTTCAATAATCCTTACCATCCTTTGCCTGGAGTGGTCTATAGATTGTATCCCTGACATCAAAGAATGTCAAGTCTGTGGGGATGGGTCTGCTCCACTTGTCTGAGGGCTGTAGTGTCAGCTCATTGTCAACTACCATCCCCTTTTCCTTTCTACAAGGGCTGAATTCTGGGAAATAAAGAAAAGATTATAATCCCAGAAAAATAGTTCACTATGTGTCCTCATTAGGACTTCAGAACCTACGTCCATCATATACATTCACCATCCATGCCTCCATCATATACATTCACCATTCATGCCTCCTCAAATATGATACTGCTTCCTTGAAACTCTTCAGCCCTTTCCCCCACCTCTGCATCTTGTCAGAGAGGTTCACACATACAGCTTTCCAACACTGATTTTCAGACCCAAGGTGTATGCTCATATCTAGCATCCTTAAAGAATCTGTCCACTTGTTAGGGCACTGACAGCTACTGTGTACTACTTAATGATAGGCTCCAGCTCACTCCAAGGCTGCTCTCACCATGACCTGGATGAACACATTAGGATGTGAGGACACCTTTAGTCATCTCCAGCCACAACAGATGTAGGGAATTTCAGTTTAGGAATTTTGGAAACATATGTATCAAGGAAGCCAGGAACTGTTGCTGACAGTGGTAGATGCCACCTCTTGCTTTTTTAAAACATGTGGCAATGTTCTTACACGTGAAATTTTAACATCATTTTACTCTTGTTTTTATTATTTGGATGTCCTTCATTTATTTCCATTTTCATCTAAAATATCATACCATTTTACCTTTATTTTTGTGCTAGATATGGCAGAAGCCTATAACATCAGCTACATGAAAGGCTGAGGGAAAAGGATCATGAGTTCAAGATCAGCCTAGAAAACTTAGTAAGACTCTATCATAAAATAACATTATCTCTGGCAAGACTTCCAGTGGTGGGACCAGGATACTGATCCAGTCATAAAACCCTGGACCCACATCTGTCCCGGTTCAAGATATGCTGTGACAATGCTGGCTCGGAGCTTGTCCAAGTGGCCAACCAATAACTGGTGTAACAGGAGGCCCAAGCCACAAAAGCCCTTGCTGAGCACTGCCTGGTTATCCAGGAACCAGAAGCTAGATATCTCAGAGACAAGAAGAAACCCCAAACACAGCCATGCTTCTCTGCCTGCCACTGAGGAACAGAGAGCCCCTCCACTCTATACACATGATCTGATAACGATAACAAAAAAAAAAAAAAAAAACAAGAAAAGGAAGGCCACTTACTGCTTTGAAAGGCAAAAAAAAAACTTGTACTCTAAAGTATGAAAGCTTCAAGTCAAGGAATGTAGTTCAGTGTGTGGCCTGTGTGAGGCTTTAGGTTCAGTCTCCAGAAAAATAAATAAACAAATAAACAAACAAATGGATGGTGGGGGAGGGAAAGAGAAAGAGTTCTTATATTTGTTTTTACTAAAATAAGGGCAACAAAAGCATACAAAACTTTATTTTATCAAAAGTTTAATAAGACAATCTCTACATTATATTCCTTTTATTCATCTCTCTTCTTTTCCTCTTACTCTCCCTTCCATTTTTCAGAACAACACAGAGAAAAATAAGGCTTCATGTACTTACAACAAATGATGAAGGTAGGAAGGGTTTCAGAGCCCAGCAGAACCCATCCAGGTAAAGGCAGGTCGTGGTGCTGGGCAGCAAATGTTGGCAATCTGCCTTGCCCTTTGAGGAGCATGTGGTCCTGGCACTCAGGGTGCTCTATGGATACAGTAGCACAGGACTTCAAAGACATGGCACCTGTTATGGACCAGTCACCACAGCCAGCTCCGAGCTCCAAGAGGTCCCAGTGCTGAGAATAATGGCAGGATGGGACACTGGACAGCAAGGCTTCCACAGAAGAATGATGGCAAACCTTTGGAAAGAACTTGGACCTTTAACTTGTTCCTCCATTTCTCCAACAAACATCTCTAATATCTACTAACACTTAAACACAGATCAGGAGCTGACACAGGCTACCTAGTGGAAAAGACAATTCTGCTGCTGTCCCAGAAAAACTCACAATCCAGAAAAGGACCTACAATGTTTGTAAGGGAGCACTCACATATGCACAAGTGGGTGTGTGAGCAGAGAAGGTGAGGGTACTCTCCCCGGGTCATGGATGAGCACTGGAAACTACCAGACAGACCATAGGACCAGGCAGAGGGGCAGACAACTAGGGAAGGAGGTATGACAAGAACCAGCCCATTACCTCACCTGGATGAGCAGACAGGTACCCAGGAGAGAAGAGGCTTGACTCAGACTCAAGGGACTATAAGTGCAAAATTTAGGGGGCACTGACAGATATCATCAAGAGAGGACAGCATCATCCCAACCGAGGAAATGAACAAGGTAAAGTTTTTGAAATGAGAGGACAGAGATACCAATCCAAGGTGAGAGATAATGACAGACACTCAGCAGGAGGAAGAACATCCTCACATAGGGCCTCCCTCAATGCTTGAAGTGGAGCCATGTCTTGATAATGTTGTACAATGCCTGACCAGGGGACAGAGTATTGGACACATCACTGTGACCCATTAGCAGATAGTTGGGGGTCAGGTACCCCTTGACCACAGCACACTGGATCAAGTCCTGGCCTGCCTCCAGTGCAGCTGCATTGGGTGGGGAACCTGCAAAACACAGCCAAACTGATTGTAAGATCCCAGGGTGCCCAGAGCAGGACAGAACATGTTCCAAAACCCACCCAGCCTACTACTAAAATAGCATATTTGATTTTTGGCAGCCACTCTATAGACAGACAGAAGAGCAGATCAAGATTTTACATGACTCAGTCCCAACGTCTTCCTGACTCTAAATTCCTGGAAATATAAATACAGTTCTGAATAACTCTAAATGTTTTCCTACCGTGAAAGTTTGTCCTGATATGTCTCTATTGGGAATATTTTAGTACCCTAAGGACCATTTGACAATGCCTAGAGATATACTTGATTGACAAAAATGGGAGAAGAAAGGACACTTTTACTGTTGAGTTGCGAGAAGGCAATGACTGTACCAACTAAACTTCAAAGCAGAGATCTGTGACAATGAGTTATCTCACCCAGAATGTCAGCAGCAGCAAGCTTTACAGGCCTTCCCAACAAAACCAATGTTCAGCCTCTCCTCACCTGCCCTTAGCCTCCATGTAGGGCTCATCTTCAAACCAACCAGAAATGTGTAGCAATAATAGTACCTCACCTTTCCAGAAACTCAAAACGACAACACTGTAGTCAGAAGCTCTGAGTAAATTAATACTTTCATGCAATCAAGGCAAATGCCTAAATCCCTGCTTTGCTGAATAAGGCTAAGTGATCTAGAATTGTTACCATGAAAACTGAAATAGGATAGGTTACAAAGGGGAACTGGAATTATTCACAACATTTTCCTTTGCTTCACCCATTCTTTGTAGCAGAAAGAGGGAGGATGGAGGAGGATGAAGAGAGAGAGGGAGAAGGATAAAAAGAGAGAGGAAAGACAGTAAAAGAGAGAGAGACAGAGACAGAGAGAGAGACTAATATTTGTCTGTGTGTGAAAAAAGTAACTATAGAATATCTACTCTCTGGGATCTGAGGGTCACTTTCAACCACATTCATCTTAGATAAATGTAAATAAAAGGCTTTGGCATATGATACTTTAAACAATGTCTGAGCCTGATGTGTTTTCAGTCCAAATCAGACACTCTCCTCAAACATCACCCAAGGATCACAACTACCGAAAGCTTCCACTTACCTGTGAAGGTGCCCATGAAAGCGATACTCAAAGCAATGTCATTGTAGCCATCAGTCCTGGAGCCTTGGTTACTCCAGCCCACCCCTTCATAAACACCACCATCCTGGCCCACGAGGAAGCTAAAGAAGCACGGGTGAGAGAGGGAGATTAGCATAAAAGAGAGACACTCGGGACTGACACTTGCCTTCCTTCATCAGTTCACTCTTTTTTTTTTTTTTTTTTACTCAACTAAGCACCGAGTTTCAGAACCAGTAAGAGAGAGTCAGTATGAGCGGTATGCTAGTGAAAACATCTAGAGGAATGGAGCTCTAGAGGGACCCAGACTTAAAACATTTGCTGATCTCTGCAGGAGTAAATTGCCACAGTAGCTGCCGTTAGAACATAAATGACTTACCAACTGACTCCCTGATTTCCCAAATGTCTAACCATCGTTTCCCGTAAAATTGAACATGCCAACCCCTCTTCCTTCTCCAGACATCCTCTTCCCTTGAAATCCACTGTGTACTGGTCCACTCCCCCTCTTGTCTGCTGGATCCATCTCTGTGTCTCAGCCTCCTCAAGTCCGTACTCCTTGGGGTGCTCCCTTGTCCCTCTTCCCTCTCACTCTACATACTCGCTCATAACTAACCTATCCATTTGCTTGGCTTCTTCACCATCCACGAAAGTGCACAACTTGCATTTGGAGCCACCTCCCACCTTCTCTCGGTAGCATTGGAGAGAAAAGTCACCATCCACTGGCTCCAAACCTAGGCCTCAGCCCACTCACTTCATTCACTTGTCAGCCAAGACTTGTCACCAGTGTCTCCCAGCCACCTCTCTGACATAGTCTTATACCATAGTCACTAGCCACTCACTTTCACGAACTCTTAAATGCCTCCAATTCTCCCTGTGGCATCTGTACCCTCTTATCTCTATAAACACCTTGCCTTGTCTGGATTGCCACAAATCTTAAACTCTCATTACCCTCACCATGCTGTTCCCGAGGCATCATCAAAGTTGCTTTTCTCGAGTACAAATCACGTAAAATCTTGCTCTGTGCAGAATCTAAACTCCCAGTTGAAGATACATCATTCTTCAGGACATGGCTCTTTGCCTCCCAGCCTCACCTCTCATCGTACCCAATGTTGGCATTTATGTGATCATAATCAGTCTCTCAGATCCTCAAAGACACTATTCTCACCCTGGAATTCAGACCTTCATCTGTATTTGAAGCACTCTTGCTACTTCCTCCTCTGATTTGTTCCCACTCTCTCCTGGGGTCCCAGCTAACGAGTTTCTCCTCTGAGGAATGAGTCCTTCACTCCTCTTCCTGACTTCCTGCTCATCTTTCATGTGTCCCTCATAATAGTACTTAATTCACTTTGTAGAGAATAGTATTGTAAGTTCTTTTTCTCCCTAACTGAAATCTGAACACCAGAAAGGTAAGAGCCTCTTGCGCTTCCTGCCCTGGAGCACAGCCTAATGCTGTAATGTATGAGAGTGTTTTCCTTAGTTCAGACCCTTTCAAGAATGGCGATAGGACACACAATGTAAATCAGGAGCTAAGGAAATGATAACTAGAGTCTGAATAGGAAAGGAAAGCCTTTATCCTCAGTTGAAAAGACATTTCTAAATTTGTATTTAATATTCATATCTCCATTGCAATTTGAGAGAACATCAAATTACCCTGAATGGCAAGGCCTACTAATCATTTGGTAAACCCTGATACACAATTAGAGGTAATATTTTCTCCCATCTTCAAAGAGCTTCACTAAAGAGGATCAGCCATCTTAGAAGAATATATCTAGTAACAAACGCAACTGAAGCATGCAGATTGCACACAAGTACCTGGTGGGAACAGTCAAGACTAAAAAAAGGTACAAAAGCTAACCCCCAGATAGTGAATGTCCCCAGACAGTGGCTCTTTCTATTAATACACACACAAACACACCATATGAGTTAGCAGTGGCTTGTCCTAAGGCTTCAAGTTTAGTTTGTTTGTAACAAGAAATGAGCTGAGATATTTCTGTGTCTTAGCTACAAGCTCTGGATACATCCTCCAGTGTTTTTGACTGTTTGGTGAAACATTTTGTTTTCTATGTTACAGTCTTAAGTTACTGTCTTTTAGTTACTGTCTTTTAATGCAAGTATTCTTTTTTAAGATTTATTTATTTTATGTATATGAGTACACTGTAACTGTCTTCAGACACACCAGAAGAGGGCATCGGATCCCATTACAGGTGGTTGTGAGCCACCATGTGGTTTCTGGGATTTGAACTCAGGACCTCTGGGACAACAGTCCGTGCTCTTAACCACAGAGCCGTGTCTCCAGTCCCCAGTATAAGTGTTCTTAATCAACAAAACCCAATCATAGAATTTCGATATCCATTTAAATCACATGTAAAAATGAAGGGAGGAAGGGGAGGAAGAGGGTAAGAGGAGAAAAGGAAAGTGGGAGAAGAGACAGACAGACAAACAGACAGATGGACATGGAGAGAGGATAAGGGAATGAGTCTGGGGAGAGGGAAAATGTCCTCCCATTAGGTAACACATTTTTTATTATGGAATCACAGAACTTGGTGCTACGAAATTATCAAAGATTTATCCAGTCTTTCTGTGTAGAAAAGATTCTTCCTCTGAGTTATTGAAGTCTTAGATGCAAAGGACTGCCACAATAACACCGGAAGAAACAGTCCAAGCAGAGGACATCACCTGAGTCACAGTGTGAAGAGAGGCAGTGGACTTGGGTTAATCTCCTCTACAGCTTCCACAGTCTCGCACACTGTAGCTTCCTCTAAGTATCTCTTCAGAAGTCCTGGTATCTATAATGTCCATAAACTGCCTTTAATAGGTGAATATTTTGAGGATACACTTGGGGCTATGACTACCCGTTATCTGTCTCCTAAATAAGAGCATCCTGGATTGGGTAGGAAGCCAATGTTGTAAGTGCCTATAGGTCTCTTATATGGTCGGCAATCAATTTAAAATATCTGCCTTTCCCCCCATTGAAAGATTCTGATTCTCCCCCTGAAGGAAAGAAGAGCCTGTTTGGGGATGACTTACTTATATCCAATGTCACATGCATTTAGCCTGTCCATGAAGAAGGACTGGAGATCTCGGATCAGCAGGCGGCACTCTTCAGGCTGACTGCATGTCCTCCCAGCAGTGTGAAGGATGATGGCATACCTTGCAGGGAGACTCATCTTGGAGCAGTGGGAGTCTCTTGCCCCCCAAACAGACCGTGGAACTATGTGGGGACAAGCTGTTGTAGGATAAAAAAAAAAAAAACCATAGAAGATTCATTTTACCACCCCATGCCAACCACATGACTACGAAAGGCTGCTGTAATCCTCGGCTTGTTGACATTTCCCAACCATCCTCAGACCTCTTCCCAATCCTGATGATGGTACTCTGGAATACACTAATCCAAGCAGCAAACATAGAAGCTTTATTGCGGAAGCATGTTTGATAGACATTTAAAAGCCATAAGGTTCTGCTTGTGTAAAGCAATCCTTAATATGGAGAGATGATGACAAAAGTCTCAAGGAAATGGTCAAACTGATTCATGGCTCATGACAATGAAGACAAGTTTCTTCAAACTTTATTAAGCCCAAGAAAAGGCCAATAGTTCATACTGCTTTTATCTCAAAAGCTTCAGGAAGTCCCTGACACACTGACCAAATTCACTAAGCCTCTCCTGTTCTCTCTCTCTCTCTCTCTCTCTCTCTCTCTCTCTCTCTCTCTCTCTCTCTCTCTCTCTCTCTCTCTTCTATGTGTGTGTGTGTGTGTGTGTGTGTGTGTGTGTGTGTGTGTGTGTGGGGTGAGGAATGCTGAGACTAGCTGAGACAAGCTCCAACCTATTGAACTACCTGCAAATTGTGCAATAAACTCCACATTTGAAAATGGCCACCCAGACTGAGGTGGGTTTTTGGTGATGGGCTCTCTCATAAGTAACCCCTCACCCATGCTCCTACAATTAACTCCCAAAAGCTCATTGGTTCAAAGAGAGGGGGAGGGAGGGGAAAGGAAGAGAAGGAAGGAGGTAAGGAGGGAAAGAGGTAAGGAGGAAGGAAGGAAGGAAGGAAGGAAGGAAGGAAGGAAGGAAGGAAGGAAGGAAGGAAGGAAGGAAGGAAGTTTGGTTTGGGTTTGGGCTGGAGGGATGGCTCAGTGACTAAGAATGCCACACCACCTCCAGTAGGACCTATGTGACAAGTTCCACAGACTGAGGAGATTGATCTCAAAAGGAGGAGGCCTCCTGAAACTAGTTGTGGAACTCTTTGCCAGAGAAAAATTATTGAGCCGTAGTTCTCATGGCACTCTGTTTTGTTTTCTCTTATTCTTTTTCTTACTTACATGTTCCTGGTAGCCTAGGCCAAGATCTTAAGTGAGAATAATGAGTAAGAAACCATCCCTTGAGATGGAGTCACTCACATGACCTTATCCCCAGGGAAACCAATGATGTACTTTTTAAATCATTTACAAAATTATTATGATAGATCAAAAACTTCCCCAACAATAAAATTTCATATGACTACATGTGGGTCATCGAAGGTGGGGTTTGGTATATGGTAAAGAAAGCTTTAATTAGAAAGAATTAAAATAGTTTAAATATATGCATTGAAGATTTATTTAAAAATCATGCATTAGATGTTAAATAGTAATTTACCAAATGGGGCTGGAAAGTTAGCTCAGCGGTTGAGAACACTGACCATAAAGATTTATTAACCTGCTCTTAGAAATATGCCACTAGCCTTGGACGACTGCCCCCACTGAATACATCCTTTTAGAATTGGTATATTTTGATGATTTATATTAATAATGATATTACCTGTTCTGTTTGTGATTGTTTTACTGGATAGTTTCTAAAGGATATTTTTGTGCTTTACTGTGCCAAATGATTTTTGTTGGTATTTGTTACTGTTTCACTGGTTACAGTTTCTAAGAGATTTAATGTTTGTTTTTTAATGTATAAAATCCCCTGTTTGAGAGCTGCAAAATACACTCAGATTCAAACTGCCTCTGTGTTGGCTTCCATTTGTCACTGCTGAATCCTTACCCACCTAGCTTCGAAGATCCTCATTCCAGGGACCCCCCCATACCCTACTGGGGTGGTCTGTGGCATAAGAGTACTTGTTGCTCTTTCAGAGGGCCTGAGTTTGATTTCTAGTGGTCACATGACAGCTCACAATCATCTGTAATTCCAATTCCAAGTTATCTGATGCCATCCTCTGACTTCCATGGGCACAGGTTCAAACATGGTACACCCATATGTGTGTGGGCAAAACTCTCACACACAAAACAAACAAATGAATCTAATAAAGCATTGGTTTTAATGCCGTCACTGCTTGGTAACCCAAAACAGCATCTAACTTGTTGTCTTAATTTTTTTAGTTCCTCCTTTAATGTCAGAGTGAAATGTCAAGTTTCTGTTATTTTCTGTATTTATAAATGTGTAGTTGTGAAAAAAAGAACTGTGCAGTAATGTGCTTGGTCCTTTTCTATGCCTATTTTCTTCCCTAACAATTTTGACCACATAGCACACCAAGTCTTTTACCTGTTCGATTGGTTCCTTATCACTCTCTCCTCTCTACACTGAAGCTCTACAACCAACAGTTTTTGGGCTTTGTTCCTTAGATACAATATTTGCTGAGTAAGCAAGTGTGCAGTTACTGCAGAAAGATTGTTCCCATAACACCACTCATCCTGATGGGGTGCTGTCACCATAGCTAATGCAGAAAGGTGGCCTTCGAGCTTCCTCTCAAGGCTTGCCAGCACTAGTATTTCAGAAAGCTAGGTGACCACATGGCTCCTGGGAGGGACATAGAAAGCCTGAAGAATCACTCCTGGATCTCACCTTTCTTCTGTTTCCCCATCTGTGGAGGGACCAGGCAGTCTTCACTTTTCACAAGAAGTGGCTGAATGTACTTGGATGACAAGTGGCCTCTCTTCACAGCATGGGAAATCAGGCCCTTCATGGTGGACAGAGCAACAGGGCTGGGACTATGACCTGGAAGAGAGTGGTTTGTAGGTATCCCAGTCTGGCCTAGTGTCAGGGAACAGTGGGAAGAAACCAGGGTGCTCTGACAAACCTACAGAGCTGCTAAAGAAAACCATGGGGACAGGTCAGAGAAGTGAGCATCAAAGACCTGCTATAGCTGGGCTCTGGGTGGCTCCAGTTGAAGCCCTCCCCAAAGATGTGCCACTACTTTACATGTCCATAAACTTCATCCACAAGAGAACTTTAAGGTAGTTATGTCCAGTAAGCCCCCTGCTCACACCAGTGCTTCATCGTTTTCTCAGCACAAAGTTCTGACTCAGCAAACTCCTTGCTCATGAAGAACAACATGGGATCTAAAAAGAAAGTGCTTCAAATCCCAAACCAACAAATAAATCTATAAACTGAACATGCATCCTGGGCCCAGTACTCCATGGGAACCACCCATCTATTCGAAATGGAAAGTTCAGGCTTATGTGCTGACTCTTTCCCCATGGCATGTTACTTTGGGTTATCTGCTTCTCTGAAATTTGGACCACATACTGTAGTAATAGGAATAATGGAATCTACCTGGACTGCCCCAAAGGGTACTGAGTAGAAAACAAGAAACTACAGAAATGAGCTAACAAACTCACCAACATGCTGCTGGGACTGTATGTTAGGATTGAGGGGGTGGGAGGTTGGAATTAACAGACTTGTAAGAAAATGAAAGACTGTCATTAGAGGCTGAGATGTCCCTGAACAAAAGACAAAACAAATTCCATGGCTCGATCTCCACTTTGAGCTTTTTGCTTCATTTTGTTTTGCTTGGATGTTTTTTTTCTATTCTTTCTTTTGAAAGAGAGAGAGGGAGAGAGAGAGAGAGAGGGAGAGAGAGAGAGAGAGAGAGAGAGAGAGAGAGAGAGAGAGAGAGA
>JADRCD010179174.1:0-12834 GCA_019843815.1 Montemys delectorum
TGTATGTATGTATGTATTTTATGTTCTGTAGTTCTGGGAGACAAACTGAAGAGAAGACTCAGTGAATAAGGTTCTTGCCATGCAAACCACCAGGACCTGAGTTCAGATTCCCAGCACCCAAATAAAAACTGAGAGTGCATGGCAGCTTTTAATCCCAGCACTCCAGAGGCTGAGACGGGATCCGCAGGGCCAGCTGGCTAATTAGACTAGCTGAACCAGTGAGCTCTAGGCTCAGTGAGGAACTCTGCCTCAGTAAATAAAGTGAGGAGGATTGAAGACGGCACTGAACATCTCACACAACACACACACACACACACGCATCTACATGTATAAATATATACACGCATAAAGAGAAAATAACATGGAAGACGTAGTGTTGGACCTTGTTTCAGAAACGTCTTGTCAGTAATACTTGAAGGTCCGGGTCAGCCTTGTCTGATACATCATTCATATATCATTCTTGGGCAATGTCTTCTTGGACTTTCTTCATTCTTTCTCCTAATTTCTCCAGATTGTCTTTATTCCCAATTTCATCAGGAACTAGGTTAGCAGTAACAGAAGTCTCGAATAGTGTAAGCATGATATGCAGATGGTAGCAATGTAGACAAGTTTGAATATGTAAAGTTGGTAAACATAGTAAATATTTCTGCTGTTTTTACTATACTGTGCTTCTGAATTCACTATAGAGCTTATTTCTCTGTTTGTTTAAAAAAAAAAGCCATCTTTAAACCAAAGTATTGACAGTTCAGAAGAAATGCTTTTAGCTGTAAAAGTCTCCCTCCCCTTGCTATTCACTTGTGTTAGGGCCTTGGGGAGTACAAAACAAGAGTAAAACATATCTCCTGTCCTCCAGGAACTCACTAGACAGTAGAAGAGAAGGGTATGCCAAAAGTGTGCATGCACACGAATGCTCATACACACGTGTGTTCCTTCATACTCTAAAAAAGTGATCACACGGGCTGGAGAGATGGCTCATCGGGTGAGAGCACTGACTGCTCTTCCGAAGGTCCTGCGTTCAAATCCTAGCAACCACATGGTGGCTCCCAACCATCTGTAATGAGATCTGATGCCCTCTTCTGGTGCATCTGAAGACAGCTACAATGTACTTATGTATAATAATTCATAAATAGATGACACTTGGAGTCACCTAGCCATCATTCCAGCACAGATTTGTTTGAGTTCTGTTGTTTGTGAAAGTTACTTCTTGTGGTTTGTAAGCTTGACGCATTGACATACCATGGAACGTAGGGATGGAAATGAAGGGTCCAAGTAGGCATGGTTGTATACCCGAAGTCCCAGGTCAGAGGATCATTTGAGCCCAAGAGTTCTGGGCTGGGTACCCAGCCTGGGTAGCAGTATATGTGACTCTGTCTAAACAATCAGTCAGTCAATAAATAGATAAAATATTAAGGTGTTTTTAATTGCAGCTGTTTATATCTTTTGAGAACTATAGTGATTTGCACCTAAAGGCAGTTCTGATTGAAAAAAACAAAAAAACTAGAGGGGACTATTTGAAATCCCGTATTCCCACAGCATATATGAAGAACGTTCTGTAACACAGCCTTACATGGTGGTTTAGGTACTGATAATTGAATAATGAAACACCTTGAACCTCTAAAGCACTTTCCATGAGTGTCTGGGTCACTGAAAAATGCCTGTCTCTTTTTTGTGTACCAGGTGTTGCTAAATGTCTTTTTTTTTTTTTTTTAAATGGGAGAAGGTTAGAAGGTTGTCTTGAAATAAGATTTAAATGGGGATAGGTTACAAGGTTTTCTTTCTTTTTCTTTTAAAAGAGAGTAGTTTTTGTTGATGTTTTCAGTTTCCTTAATGCTTCATTAAATCCTGGTAGTCATTTTTTGTTGATGGTCTTCACAGGGAAGCTTCTTATTTTATAGATAGTACATGGGTGTCTAAGTGGAAATGAAAATATTAAGGAAAATCTAATAGGCCAACTCAGACTTGTAGGGATTAGATTTTTTTTTTTTTTTTTCTCGAGACAGGGTTTCTCTGTATAGCCTTGGCTGTCCTGGAACTCACTCTGTAGACCAGGCTGGCCTCGAACTCAGAAATCTGCCTGCCTCTGCCTCCCAAGTGCTGCACCACCGCCCTAGATTTTCTTTTTAAATACCAGTAGCTTTAACTTACTCTCAACACTTAAGTTTTAAAAGCTTTAAGCCATAAACATAAACAGTTTAAGGACAGAACCATCATCTTTAAACAGCTAGATTTCTGAATGAAAGGCTTGTGAAAGGCAGCTGTATTTCTGATTTCTGTGTAAAATAGAATGTAGGGCCATGCTTCCCATCTGTTTTAGTTATATTGACTGAGCATGCTGAAATTTTTTTATTACTAAGAGGCAAAGGATGTATTAAGATTGTGACTTACTGCTGTAATGTTAATGCCAGTTAAAAATCCGAGGGTCGGTACGTTAGGAGAAAGTATCTGTCCCCCTCTGTATTAGGGCATTAGGAGTTTTGCTGTTGGCGGTATGTGTGTGTAGTATGAATATGTGATGTTAGCTTCGATTGCATTGTGTAAGGTTGTAAAGTATGTAAGTAGATTTTAGTAAATGATTCATATTAGGGTTGGATATGAAATGACTTTCCCAATATGCCTAGGCTCAGAAGTGGAAAATAGTTATTTGAATAGCTTTTTGATCAAAACAAGCTACAAAGCCAGCTCAAATCAAGTGGAGACAAAAAAAAGACCCCATGCTATGGAATTGTTGATAAATTGTTGATTTCTATCTATGGAAATAGTCCACAAGAAAATCTTAATTAAATTCAGATCTGGGCTGTCTGTTTAGCCTCTACAGGTAAAGGCACTTGGCCACCAAGCCTGATGACCCATGAGTTCAGTCCTCAGAACCCACAAAGAGGTCTTTTGACTTCCATACATGTCTTGGGTGTGTTTCCCATACATATACAATAAATATGCAAATATAAGAACTTTGCATTAAGATCTTATTTTTTCTAAACTTACCAAATCGTTAGTATTGCTGGAACCAACACCTTCTAAAGAGATTGATTGGTAGGGGACCTAAGAGCTTGTATTTAGGATAGGAAACATGGCGAGAACTGCGTAAATATGATCACATGCTAGCTATTTAATAAAGTCTCTATTCCACAAATCCCCTAGTCATCTGCACAAAATGTTTGTAACTGAATATTTACTTGTTTTGTGGTATTTTACAGTCACAAGGCTTTCATTTATGTGGGAAGAGCCTAATTGGACTGGGAATTCTAGCAAAAAAAGAAGTGAAACTTCTATTCACTTTTACTGAAATGTTCACTTTTCATAGCTGTGACTAAAAGTTGGAATTAGCCTTAATTTGTCAAATTAGAGACCCAGTCAAAGGGACTCAGCTATTAATGAGGCTTGGAGCCTCCCTAGAGCTGTGACTTAAGGACCTTTAAGGACCTCCCTAACCCAGTAAGAATTGGGCCAGATGTTGCCCACGTTCCTTAGCTGCCTGCATATGTGAATTTTAACTGCACAGTTTATGCACCGCTGCCTCAATACGTTTTTCTGTATATCTTCTTTGTGGCCTCCCTGGATTCTTGAACAGAGGTTCCCTTCCCCTGAATCTATAAAGCTCTTGTAGAAGCACTTTACAGGCAAGGCTTGTCCTTCCAGACATGTATCAACTCGAAAAATTGTGAAAGATAATAAGCCTGTGTAGCAAGCCCCGCGTGGGCTGCTGGGGAGTGAAGGAAGTGTTCTAGGAAGACTCCTTGTGAGCGAGGGTCTGCTTCCCAGAATGCCCCCCCCTTCCAGTGGAGACTGTGGGCAAATGTCCCATTTGTACTGCCTCTTTTATATTCAACACTTTCTGAAGTGTGTTATCACCTTGAGCTACTTGTTCTTTGAAGTGGGCTCTGTTCCACATAACAAACATGAAAACAAATGACCGTGTGTAGCCGAACAGTGCTGCCCTGTGTGAGCGCTTGCAGCAGGGGGTGAGGACATGAGATAGAGTGGGGGTGTGGTACGGCTTTGGGGATGCTAGGGAGCCTTTCAGGAGTAGTTTGGAAGATACCCAGTAACCCTGCTTTTATTTTCATGCATCTGAAGTGGAGGATCTTAGAAATGTAGCTTGCAGAGTATATAATATTCTGTTTGTCTCAAATCTACAGGGATAATAATACAGCCTAGAAGCTGGGTCTTGGGCATTCTTTCTCAAATATAAAGGAGCAGGGGGAATCCTCCTAAGGAGTCATGGTTCTGGGCAGGGAATTAGGAGCTACGTACAAGACAGTTTAAGGCAGAATGTAGGTCTACACTGGTCAAAAGGAGTGAGGTGGTAACAGGGTGGGAGGGGCTTGCCCTCAGAGCTGGGCCTTGAGAGAAGGATTGGGCTTTAAACAAGAGGAGATAAGGAGAAAGGGGGTGTTTTAAGGGCTTTGAGGGTGAGGAATAGTGGAAGGAAAGGGCAGCTATGCATCAGGAGACCACCCAGCATCCATAGTTCTTTGTCAGGATGGACCGTGAGAGAGCTGCTTCACTCAAAACCACTTAGAGCAGTGGTTCTCAGCCTTCCTAATGCTGCGGCTCTTTGATAATGGTTCCTCATGTTGTGGTGACCCCCAACCATGAAATTATTTTTGTTTCTACTTCATAATTGTAATTTTGCCACTGTTAAGAATTGTAATGTAAATATCTGTTTCCCATGGTCTTAGGTGATCCCTGTGAAAGGGTCGTTTGATCTCCCAAGGGTAGAGACCCACAGGTTGAGAACTGCTGACTTAGCATAAGCTTTTAATGGCCTGTTAAAGAATTTTTAGAATTCAGCATAATTGAGGGACTAGATAGGCTCCACTGAAGTCCACAGGTCCAGAAATCTGTTCTTTCCAGGGTCAGGTAGGAGGAACTGAACATTACAGTGAGCTTGTGGCTGGGTCCGTAGACGCGGAAGAGAGTTGTAAAGACCAATGCCAAGTCCCTGGCAGATACGCAGGCACAGCCTGTAATCTCACCACTCAGCACACTAAGATGGCAGTGGATCGGCTACATAGTGAGGCCCTCTCCTCCTTTCAAAAAAAGAAGGAAGACTAGTGCCACCCTAGAGTCTTATACCCGTATGTGTCAACTCATGAGTCACAACATGAAAGTGCACTTCCCTTTTTTTCACATCTGCTTGCACTATAATTCTTCAAAGTTGAATAGTAATCATGTAAGAATTTAATTCAGTTCCCCCAATATAAATTCCTGTTCTACCTGAATAGATGAATTGTTTGCAGTACAGAATTGATGAGTATGTTCTTCTGAGGCCTTTTCAAAACTAGGTTCCCAATTTGAATCTTTTTAATCTTCATTTGGGGGCTATTATAACTTCCTATTCCGTTGGTAGTTAGAAAGACAGATATGGCTGGGGTGTATAGTTCAGTGGTAGAGCATTTGGCTAGCATTCACCAGGCTCCGAGTACCATCCCCAGCACAACAAATAAAACAGCTCCAAGCCCAGATGGCGTGGTACTTGGCTGCAGTTTCTGCAAGTGGGGAGGAGGAACAGAAAGATTGATTCAGGTTCGAGGCCAGGCAAAACAAAACAAAAAGGTTAGGAAGTGCTATTTATGTATAATATGAGGGAAGAGTCTCTATTCTGCACAAAATATGCATAACCATTAGATACATACTATGAAAGTCTAATTATCCAGACTTAGTCCCAAAGTGCATTTTATAGACCGGGAAGCCAGCTTAGCTGCCTTGTTTAGTCAGACGTGTCCAGTGCTTGACTGTGAGTATTTGGGCTGGAGGTGCTAAAGATGCTGCTCTTTCTGTGTCCTTTACCACTGCACCCTGCAATGTGTACTGATGACCAAATGAAGAAACAACAGGACCATTAGAGTTAATACCGAATCCACTCTCCCGACACTGCCGGGAGCATAATTACCAGGAACTGCTTACACTGAGTGCCATGCCAAGCCAGTAGCATCACAATTACATTCAGCATAATGAAACCCATTACTTTGTGTGCTAACTTAAAAAATAGCCAAATAGTTCCAGGCCAGCCTGGTCTCCACAGTGAGTTCCAGGACAGCCATGGCTACACAGAGAAACCCTGTCTTAAAAAGCAAAACAAAACAAAACAAAACCCAAAACCAAATAAAAACAATTAACGTTTTTAGTTGCACTCAACACAGCTTTTGTCCTGGTTCACAGTGCTGAACAATGGATGAGACAGAGCAGGTGGCGGGGCAACTAGGACTTGACTTTACCTCTCACTTACTGTGCTTCCTTCATAGAAAGAAGAGGAAGAAGCGATTGGTCCTTCAGAATGAAGGTCACATCAGCTGGCCCAAGGGAAAGTATTGCTCAGAATTGGGCTTTTGGGTTGTTTCCATAGAGAAGCCTCAAATCTAGATGGGAGTGTCTCAGCAAAGTTGTTTGCTCTGTTTTTTTTTTTGTGTGTGTGTTGGTCGTATTTCTTAGATTAATGGTTTGGGTTGTTGAATGAATTGTAGAACGAAGCAGCACCCTGTTATCTTGCCATGTATTTTGTTCCATTGCTGTACAGTACTGTCTGTAGGCATACAGCAAAGTGAGCTTGTACACATTTTAAAATGGCTAGGAGCTGGGCGGTGTAGCCCGTGTCAGAAAGCGCAGCATTTGTGCGGTATTAGCAGGAAGACGATGAGTTCAGCCTTGGGCTACAGGAGACCTAGTCTAAAAAAAAAAAAAAAAACCCAGTGGAGTGGAAAAGCAGCCTCTCTGCATAGAAATAAAACTGAATTGTATGTTTTGACACCTCTGACTTGAGAAGTGCGGGAGTATGGTGAGCGCACACCGGAAGCAGCACTCATCCGGTCCACGGCATTAGCATCCTCGCTGTTCGCCTCTCCATTCCCAGCATAGCAGTGTTAGACTCTGTGAGCTGTCTGCTCCCGGTCTGTTAACATCCAGATGGCTTAGGGAAATGTTTTTCCTTTACTTAATTCATCCAGATTTGATTATCTATACTTTAGCAGGAAAAATAATTAGTCGAGGTCTGATTAAGGAGAGTAGTGTCCAAGTGTTGTACTTAATCACATGCACGTAGTCTGTCTGATTGCTGGGCATTTGCTTTTGAAAAGGCATTATGCCTCTCTCCTGGACCCTTGTTGTTATTCTTGGGAGTTCCTATTGCCCAAGGTATAGAAGGAACTGGGAAATTCCCAGACCTGACAAGGGTTCACTCACGGATCTTGAACAGTAAAACTTGGAGTTAAGAACTATGCTTAGCTCAGTGTTTTGCTTTAATTTTCCCCCCCTTATTTTTATAATTTTTAGAACTATATATAGCAGCCAAATGGCTCCTAGATGAGCCCCTGTCCTAATTAAAATGGAAACGTGTTTCTTATAATTTTCCGTCTACCCGATCCTTCCTTCCTTCCTTCCTTCCTTCCTTCCTTCCTTCCTTCCCACACTGTCTTCAGCTATGGGCCTTCTCAAGCTCGGTATTAGCAATGAATCACGGAAAGGGTAAGTGACATATTAAAGGCCTGCAATATGTGGAGGCAGAAGGCTGGACTTCCTCACCAAATCATCCTTTGTACTTTGGCCTGCAGGAATTATGGAGGCGCTGCAGTGGAGAAGAGCGTAACCATGGAATCTCCTTGCTAATCGTCACCACCTCTTCTCTGTGATAAGCCAGCAAGGACGTGGGCCGAGGGGAAGGAAGAGAGGCCACCATGAAGCTGAAGCAGCGAGTTGTGCTGTTAGCAATACTCCTTGTCATTTTTATCTTCACCAAAGTTTTCCTGATAGACAATTTAGATACATCGGCTGCCAACCGGGAGGACCAGAGGGCTTTTCACCGAATGATGACTGGCTTGCGGGTGGAGCTGGTGCCCAAGTTGGACCACACCCTGCAGTCTCCTTGGGAGATTGCAGCCCAGTGGGTGGTGCCCCGGGAAGTATACCCTGAAGAGACACCAGAGCTGGGAGCAATCATGCATGCCATGGCCACTAAGAAAATCATTAAAGCTGACGTGGGCTATAAAGGGACACAGCTAAAAGCTTTACTGATTCTTGAAGGAGGACAGAAAGTTGTCTTCAAACCTAAACGGTAAGTCTTCATCTTAGAAGGCGTATGTGCTGGTTCTGACTCGGTCAACCTGGGGCTCATGGGAGAGCATTCTCTTTTTCAGTTAGATGACAGAGCTAGGGTGGAGCGTCTCAAAAGTCAACCTGGGGCTCATGGAAGAGCATTCTCCTTTTCAGTTAGATGACAGAGCTAGGGTGGAGCGTCCTAAAAGTCTTTCTAGCTCTGAAGGTTCAGTGATTGAAAGAAATCGATGGACCCGGCTTGATTCCGGTAGGTCTTTTAAAAAGCCAGATGCGGTGGTTCAGTGAGACCTGTGTCTGCTCAGGAGGGTTTGGCAGGATTGTTATAAGTTGGAGGGCAGCCTGGCCCTTCTAGTCGGGTACAGACGAACAACTGACATTTTGAACAGAGCTAATGTTGATTTCTCCGGGGCTTTTTGTGGGGTTGTTTGTCTTGAGACAGTTTCACTGTATAACCCAGGCTGGCCTCAACTTGGTAATCATTCTGCATCATGCAGGCCTGAGCTGCCATGCCTGGCTGTTAATTCCCAATATACTAAATATCTTCAGTGTGGGAAATATTAGAGGTACAAAATGAACTGGGTAGAAAATAAACAATTTGCTGCCCCCTCGCCCCCTCACCCCCACCAAAAGTATAACTAAAAACTGGATACGCAAAGATGAGGAGCTAGAGTTAGTAGATGTCAGACGGGGGAGTCCCTGTCAGTGCTGAGCATTGATTCCCTTATCTGAGCGTTGTTGTGCTCGGTTTCTGTTTTCTTGAGCAGTTTCAGGTTCATTTAAGGAAGAATACTAGGTAAGTCCCATTAACTACCTTCCCCACCAATTTCCCCAAGTTACTAATGTTGTTCAGTTACCCAATTGATGAGCCAATAATAGTATGTTAATTTAAGTCTATGGTTTGGCTGGGCCTAGTCGTGCTTACCTTTAATCCCAGCACTTGGGAGTCAGAGACAGATCTCTGACTTTGAAGCCAGTCTTGTGATATATAAATACACACGTGCGTGTGTGTGCACACACACATAAAATGTGACACCTACTGATTTTTTTTTTTAGTATATTATACAAGTGATTTTTTTTTTCAATGTACTTGTATTCATTCTAGAAGTAAATTGATTTTTATAGGTAACAAACAACTGCAGTGAAGAAATACCATGACTAAAGCAGTGCTTATAAAATTGGGGGCTTACAGTTTCAGAGGCTTAGTCTGTTATCATCATGCCAGAGAGCATGGCAGGCAGGCCTAGTGCTAGAGAAGTACCATGTTCCATCCTGATCTATAAGCAAGGGCAGAGAGGGGGTACTGGCATGGGCTTTGGAAACCTCAAAGCCCACCTTCTGTGGCACATTTCCTCTGAGTCCATACCTGCTCCAACAAGGCCACACCTCCTAATCCTTATAATCCTTTCAAATAGTACTGCTCCCTGATGACTAGGCATTCAAATACATGAATCTGTGGAGGCTATTCTTACTCAAACTACCACACTAGCTGAAGTAGCAAGCTTCAGGTTTGGAAAGAGACGTCTCAAAAATAATAAGGTAGAGAACAATAAAGGAAAGCTATCAGCCTCTGGCTTCCATACACACTCACACAGGCAAACACAGCTATACACACACACGTGAACAAGGCTAGGTGTGGGGATGTGTGCTGGGAGGCAGAGTCAGTGGATTCTTGGGTCCCCCTGGCCAACCAGTAAGTTCCATGCCAGTAAAAGACACTTTTTAAAAATTAGATGGTGCTTAAAGAATGACATGTGGTTATCCTCTAGTCTCCACATGCATGTACACACATGTGTACACACCCATACAAATTCACACACATATATATACACACAGTCACATACAACACAGAATTCCAGCTTCCTGACCCTGCTCTAGTTCCTTCATTTTGATTCTTGCTCCTTCTCTTTGCTCTGGAGCCAGCTCTCAGAGTCCCTAGGTGTCTGGTTCATGTGTTTCACTCTCAGCCACCTTCAGCTAGTGGGAAGGTCAGAGAGGCTTCAGCAGGAGGATGTGCTGTACCACATCTCAGTTTCTCATGACTGTGCTCAAGTCCTGACACACATTCAAGGCCGGGTCCCCAGCTCAAGGGCCACCTACACCTGTGGTAGAGAGAGTGCTGGTTACTGTGTCGGCTTCTGCTGCAGTGATATTTTTAAACAGTTGAAAGGCAGCCAGTACAGACCTAAGGAGCCTAAGGAGCAAGCACACGGTTCAGGACCGGCCTGAGAGGATGGGGGTGCACGGCTGCCTTCTAATTGGACCCCTTGTGTCGCTTTGCCTTGAAAATATGCTTTAGAATAGGGCTTCACTTTGTATTCTAAGAACACTGAAGGCCATTACTTCTTGGGGTTCTATTTTCCACGTGATAATCACTGTTTGAGCATCAGAAATGCTATGTTCCATGGCACTGCACGTCACTTGAGTCTCAGCTTCTGTGTCCCAATTTTCTTCTAAAGTCCCATAGGTCCCTTTTGATTCAGAATGCAGGTGAGCAGCTGTAGGTGAGTTAAATACTTTTTCCTTCCTAATTAACAAGTTTTAAATTTTATCTTTGAAAGAAAGGTGGCAGTTTTTCCTTTCTTTATTTTTTAAAAGATTTATTTATTTTATGTATATGAATACACACTGTTGCTCTCTTCAGACACACCAGAAGAGGGCATCAGATCTCATTATGGGTTGCTGGGATTTGAACTCAGGACCTCTGGAAGAGCTCTTAACCACTGAGCCATCTCCCCAGCCCCCAGTTTTTCTTTATGTAATGCGTGTGGCACAAAATCATCAGAATGCTTTCTAAGATGAAAGAGAACTTAGAAATTACCTCAGTCCAGTCCTGGCTCTTACAGATAAGGGATCCCTGAGATGCAGAACAGAAAGACTTTGCTCAAGGCTATCCTCTTACTAACAGTGCAGGATAAACTGGGAAAGAGAGAACTGTCTGCAGAAGCGCCTTTGCCTTCCCATTAGCAAACAGAGGTGTCAGCAAGAGCTTCCCACGAAACATAAACTTCTCCTCGCTAAGGCTTACAGCATGGGTAAACATTTTAAGGACATTCATCAAGCAGCATGACTGGTGGGATACTCTGCTGAATATAGAGATACACAGGTGGTTCTTTCTGTCCAGGGACTCGCCTCGTGGTTGTATTTAAACTATACTGAAAGACTTTGTGGAGGAAAGCTAACGTCATCTGTGATTTTTCAAAGATGATTGCAGAGGTAGAGGCAGCATTCTGGTTTTCATCTCAGCTCATCTCTCCATCTACGGCTATTGGAGTAAACACCCAGTTCTCAGGGTTGACAGAAAAGGAGTGTGTGGAACAAACTGGACCGCTGACAGATGGATTCTACCTCTGTTCTATCACTTCCAGTACTGATGTAATTCACGGCTGTATCTGTTCCCCTTTCCCTTTGCAGGTACAGCAGAGACTATGTGGTAGAAGGGGAGCCATACGCTGGTTATGACAGACACAACGCAGAGGTGGCGGCCTTCCATTTGGACAGGTGTGTGACCTCATATTTCTTTGTTCCCCTTCTTTCAAAGAAAGTCTGTGAACTTCCTCCAGAAGTGAGTGATGCAGCAGTGGCACATGCATGCTCCCTGTTTACCAGAAGTGAGGGATGCAGCAGTGGCACATGCATGCTCCCTGTTTACAGCTGAAAAGTCAGTTCTGTAAGCACCTCATATTTGGGTGCTGCCTAAAAAAAGAAAACACATATACATATACATACATATGAGTGTTTTGCTTACATGTCTGTCTGCTCATCATAAGTGTGTCTAGTGCCCACAGAAGCCTGAAGAGGGCACTGGAGTCCCTGTAACTGGAGTTACAGATGTAAGCTGTTGTGGGATGCTGGGAACCAAATCTAGGTCCTGACCAGAGCGTCTCTCCAGCCCCAACAGGGTTAACCATTTTTAACCCCAGACTTTTACTTCCTCTTATGTCACATCTTTCTTGGCAGGCCTTACATTGTCATAGTTGAAGGTATTAATTGGCAAATAAAATATCAGAATGAAAACAGAAGTCTGAATTCAAGTCTTTATATTGAATTGGCCATTAATTGGGCCTCATAGAACTGTTGCTTTGTTTCTGTTGTAAGTAATACTAATTTATTCCCATCACATAAAATATGTAGCATGGAATTGAGACTGGATTTTGTATAATGTATATACAGCTTCAAAAATCGGAGTAATATTTTAAAAAGAAACAATAAAAAAAATCACCCTGAAGTCTAACACATAACCAGTAGCTGGCTGTGGTTAGCATACTTGTGATTGTAGTATGAAGAGACAAAGGCCAGGGACTGGACATTCACGGCTGGCTTGGACTACATACTGAGATTAAAACCAGCCTATCCATAGCAAGGACTTTGTCTCAGAAAGCTGGAGGTACAGGGGCCCTCTAGAAACATTGATACTGTTCTCACAGGTACTTCTTAGCCAAGCTGTGACTCCAAGTTCCTCCTCACAGGCACCCAGTCTGCCATAGAGACAAAAAGGATGGTGGGGGCTAGGGAGGGGAAAGACTCAGGGTAGAACATTTGACCTCTAGCCATGAAAATAGAGCAAGAGAAAGAGAAATCAGAAAAGAAGAGGTAAGCCGGGCAATGGTGGCGCACCCCTTTAATCCCAGCACTTGGGAGGCAGAGGCAGGTGGATTTCTGAGTTTGAGGCCAGCCAGGGCTACACAGAGAAACCTTGCCTCAAAACAGCAAAAAAAGAAAAAAGAAAGAAAAGAAAAGGTAAACTTTTGTCTTTTTCTGAATTAGGAAGAGTTTCTCATTTTTACA
>JADRCD010179182.1:0-23063 GCA_019843815.1 Montemys delectorum
GTGTGTGTGTGTGTGTGTGTGTATGTGTGTGAGAGATAGAGTGTGTTCATTCACATGAAATTTACATTGTCTTCTGTGAAGTTCTGTGAATTGTATTTTAACATTGGTGAGGAATCATTGTATTTCTAGATTCCATTTGCTAAGATGGCCATTTTTATTATAATATTGATTTCAGCCTTGAGTTTAGTTCTTATCATATACTCCTTTTGGGTGTTATTTCTTCTTTTTATTCTACAGTTTCAGTTATGCTGTGATGTTACCTCTATGAGATCTCTCACTTTATATATTTTTGTAGTCACATAGTGCTTTGAACTGACAGTTGGTATTTGAAGTTCCTTCATTTTCCAGGTCTGGAAATGTTGTGAATTATTTTCATTCTATTCTATAATGTGCTTAATTTATTTCTTAATTTCTGTCTTGACTCATTTTTAATTCAGTAGTGAGTTGTTCAGTTTTTATGAGTTTGTATGAGTTCCATTGTTTATGTTGTTGATAGCCAGTTTTATCCCATGGTAATCTGATAGGATACAAGATGTTATTCCAATTTTCTTGCATCTGATGAGACTTGCTTTGCTGCCAAGTACATGGTCAATTTTGGATAAAGTTCCATGAGATGTTGAGAAAAAGAAATGATATTTTGTGTTTGTATGAGATGTTCTCTAAGTATTTGTTATATCCATATGGTTTATATGTCAATTAGCTACTAAACTGTTCTCTCTTTAGTTTTTATTCAAATAATGCCTACTGGTCAAAGTGTGGCATTAAAGTCTCCCACTATCAGTGTGTAAGAATCAATATGTAATTTAAGTTGTAATAGCATTTCTTTTTATAAACTTGACTGCCCTTGAGTTTGGTACATAGACATTAAGAATTGCAATCTCCTCTTAGTGGACTTTCCCTTTGATAAGTATGCATTTATTTCCCTTTCTTCTATTATTAATTTTGGTTTGAAGTTTGTTATATATTTAAATGATTTCACCAACTTGCTACTTGGGTACATTCAATGGAATATTTCATTTCATCTATTTAGTCTAAGGTGATATCTCTCCTTGATATGAAGGCTTGCATTTTAGATGCAACTCAAGGATAGGCCATGTTTTGGCATTCATTTTGTTAGTCTGTCTTGAAGGCATCAATGAATTTTGTATGTTGGTTCTTGTTATTTTGATGTTGTTGTAGTTATTGTTCTTGTTGTTCTGATGGTGCTGGTGGTGCTGGTGTGTGTGTGTGTGTGTGTGTGTGTGTGTGTGTGTGTGTGTGTGTGTTGTCTCTTTTGATGTGCTGGTGTTATTTTTTCCATTTGTTTTCTTAGATATGGTTAACCTCTCTCAGCTGGAGTTTCCTTCTAGCACTTTCTCTAAGGCTAGATTTGTAGATAGATGTTAATTAAATTTGGTTTTAATATGGAATGAGTTATTTTCTCCATCTATTGTGATTTTAGCTTTTGCTGGGTATGGTAGTCTTGGCTGGTATCTGTGGTTTCATAGAGTCTACAACACATCTCTCCAGGCCCTTCCAGCTTTTAAAGTCTTCATTGAGAATTCATGTGTAATACTAATATGTCTGCATTTATATGTTAATTGGTCTTTTCCCTTGCCGTTTTTAATATTCTTTCTCCATTCTGTGTGTTTAATATTTTGAATATTATGTGCTGAGGATAATTTCATTTTTGTTCCAGTCTATTTCTGCATGCTTCTTCTACTTTATTAGGATTCTGATTCTTTGTGTTAGAAAATTTTTCTTCTGTGAATTTGTTGAAAAAAATTTTCCCTTGATATGTTTCTGTTTCTTCTCCTTCCTCTATTCTTATTATTCTTAGATTTGATATTTTCATGGTATCTAGATTTTCTTCATGTCCTTTTCCATTATATTTTTAGATTTATTCATTTGTATGATGGGAGTATCCATTTCTTCTTTCCACTTTTCAGTGCCTGAGATTCCCTCTTTCATCTTCTGTATTCAGTTGGTGATCTTTGTTCTTACATTTTTTAGTTCCTCATTTCCCTCAGTTTCTGTTTTCTTTATTGATTCTATTTATACTTTCAGCTCAAAATTGTTTTATTAATTTCCTTTCTTGTTCATGTTTTCTTTAAGGGATTTGTTCATTTTCTCCTTAATGACTGCTATCGTAGTCATAGACTGTTTCAAGGCCTTTTTCTTCAGCTTCATCTATGTTGCTGAACACTCAGGGCCTAACATAATAACGTTGCTAGCTCTAGTGGAGATATTTCTTTTGCTGTTATTGATTATGTCTTGATGCTTATATCTATACATTTTGTTTAGAAAGGTTGTTATTTGAAATATTGACATCCCATATACAGTTACCAAACCCAGTGTCTTAATCAGGGTTTCTATTCCTGCACAAACATCATGACCATGAAGCAAGTTGGGGAAGTGCCTCCATGATATCCAGCTGTGGAGCATTTTCTCAATTAGTGATCAAGGAGGGTAGGCCCCTTGTGGGTGGTACCATCCCTGGGCTGGAAGTCTTGGGTTCTATAAGAGAGCAGGCTGAGCAAGCCAGTAAGGAACATCCCTCCATGGCCTCTGCATCAGCGCCTGCTTCCTGATCTGCTTGAGTTCCAGTCCTGACTTCCTCTGGTGATTAACAGCAATGTGGAAGTAAGCTAAATAAACCCTCCCCAACTTGTTTCTTGGTCATGATGTTTGTGCAGGAATAGAAACCCTGAGTAAGACACCCAGATACCATTGTGGATGCAAATAAGTGCTTGATGACAGAAGCCTGATGTAGCTGAGAGGCTACATGTAGCTGATGTCTCCTGAGAGCCTCTGTCAGGGCCTGACAAATAAAGAAGTGGATGCTCACAGTCATCCATTGGACTGAGCACAGGGCCCCCAATGAAGGAGCTAGAGAAAGGACCAAAGGAGCTGAAGGGGTTTGCAGCCCCATAGGAGGAACAGCAATAGGAACCAACAATTACCCCCCAGAGCTCCCAGGGACTACACCATGAACCAAAGAGTACAGATGAAGGGAATCATGGCTCCAGCCGCATATGTATCAGAGGATGGCCTTGTGGGACATGAATGAGAGGAGAGGTCCTTGGTCCTGTGAAGGATTGATGCCCCAGTATAGGCAAATGCCAAAACAGGGAAGCTGGAGTGGTTGGGTTAGTGAGCATGGGGAAAGGGGATGGGATAGGGGAATCTTGGGAGGGGAAATGAGGAAAGGGGATAACATTTGAAATGTAAATAAAGAAAATATCTAAAAAAAAAGAAAAAGAAAGAAAGATTGTAATTTGAAATATTGACACCTGGATCTCTCTTTTTTGGGTGGGTCTTTGGTTCCTAGGTTTCTGTTGCCTTTTCTGGTTCTTAGGAGAGTGTGGTTACCATGTATTCCTTGGTAGGAAATTTTCCTGGTATTCTGATGGGTATGTCAACTGGGGACTCTGGATAAAATGTGACTCTGGGTATTGTGATGTGATACTTAAGAATGTAATTGGCTAGGAAGATAACATGGAGGGCGGTCCACAGAAGGAAGAGAACAGGGTATTCTACATTTTCTCCTAAGTAGCTTGAAAGTTAGAGCAGAGATTGAGGAGACACCATAACATGTACTCTTCTATATAGCCATGGATGATACTGTGGAATTGGATATGGAGGGGAGGAGGGACAGTGAAGATCTATAGATTGCAAACCTGTTAGCTGACCTACTTGCTTCTTCCACAAGCTTGACTGTTTTGTTCCCATGGATGCCTGCTGGTGTTGGAAAGTCAAATAATGGAATCAGTGGTGGCAAGGAGGGGTAGAGGAGCCTGTGTGAATTATCAGTTAGAAATGAAGGAGAAGGAAGGTCAAAGTAGAGGGTCATCTCTAGGTCTTGTAGAACAACTGGGGTATGAATTAACAGGAGGGGAGAAAAAGGTGAAGATCTTTAGTCAGCTTACATGCTTTCCTAGACAAAGTATCTGTCATTGTGCCTTTTTACCATTCTTGAATTAGCATGTTTTTGGTTTTGTTCTAAGTATTTCTACTCATGCTCTCACTGTTCCTGATATGCAAAGATGTTTTGCTAGGCTTTCATCGACAGACTCATTTTACATGTGAATTCAGTCTCTATGTACAATGTATAGCTGAGTTCTATTGATAAATGTTCTTGTCTTAATATTAAGAGACTTATGGACAGCAGGCCTGCCTTCTTACATTTCTCCTGTCTAAGTCTCTTATTTAGGGAATAGTGAAATCAAAAAGATAAAGAGACCCTGGCTTAATGAAAAATTCTTATAATGTCTGATTATTAATCTATAGACTGATTGATTTACAATATAATCTGTAATGGAGTTAGTAGGACTTTTTACTGTCAATAAGTCACTAGTAGGAAATTGGCAATCAAATATGGCTTATCTGAGAACAAAAGCAAGGAGACCTTGATCAATCTTGGGTTTGGGGCCCAGGATATATTCCCTAAATGAGTTAGAACATTGAATCTATTTCTGAAATTTAGTACATTCCACATATTCTAGATAATTATATTATCTCAGGGGATAAATAATGTGGGATGGCTTTTTTGATAAAGATCAATTAATAAATCCTGATGGGTGAGTAATAATCCCTCATTCCAAGGATCTTAAGCTGTGTGTTTATACAGAAAATTCACTTAAGCTAAAATATTCTTTGGTTTGATCTCTTATCTCTCTGGTACAATTCTTTTGCTGAAGAAGAGGCTTAACATAAATGAACTTACAAACATTTATCCTCACTCTTGATTTGCAAAGGAAATGTAACCACACAAGACTATTGCAAGTGACAGCGTCCTACGAGGAGAGTCAGTCTTGGTTGTGCTTTAAGACTGTATTCCATTGGGAATTGAAATTATACCTATTCCATTTCCTGGAAGAAAATGAGCAGATGTAAACTCTTCTGCTTTCTAATTGGGCCTCAAGTAAACCTATTTAGGTAGAATAAGAGCCAAAGACAGTGTGGCTTTAGGTATGACTAATCAATTACAGGCAATAATGAAAATAAATGGTCTTATAAGAACATTCAGTGCTCTGGTGATGTAATTCAGAGAAATCCAGTATTAATCTAAGAATTAGACTCATCATATCATGACAGGCAATGCATGGACTTTGCAATCACTTATATCCCTGTCTCTAGTTGTGTAACTGGGGGTAGTTTAAGCTAATTGTCTCACGCTTAATAGGAAGATAATAGAAATACTATCTCAGAGGATTATGAAATAGAGAAAGCACTGCAATACACATAAAGTTCTGCATAAAACCCTGCTACTTGGTATTCATTCAATAATAGCTAGCCATTATTTTTTTTTCTTTTCTGGAAAGTAGGTGATAATAAATAGTGAATAGATTTGTAATGAAGATCACAAATTACCCAATTTGTACTGAGGACCAATAATGCCTTCTGAACATGTGATCACAAATTAGAGTCTCTTTAAATATATATATATATATATATATATATATATATATATATATATATTAACCAATATTACTCATGCCTCACAAAGGGACCATGGACTATTTTAACACAAGAGAGGGCATGTTCCTAATTGTATTTCCCGAGCTTCACTCAGCACTTGAAGCAAGACAAGGTGAAAGAATATACGACCCTAGGACTTTTATTAAAATCATCGTGTACCAAAAAATTGACATTATAGAAATTAAATGAAGACATAAAGAAAGTGGTAAAGAAACTACAATAAGTAACAGATGTGAAACCTCCAAATGCTAATGGAGGGTCAACATCTGGACCAAGGTGACCAACCAATTGTTTGGTCCCAAAGTTGAATGAAAACTTACTCAGATATTTTAAAGGCTGAAGTAATTTTAAACTTGTTTTTAAATTACTCGAAGCTTTACATTTCTTTTTGATTTTTATTAGATGTTTTGGATGCCAACAAGTGCTTACTGACAGGAGCCTGATATAGCTGACCCCTGAAAGGTTCTCTGCCAGTGCCTGAATAGTACAGAAGTGGTTGCTTACAGCCATCCATTGGACTGAGCACAAATTCCCAAATGGTGGAGGTAGGAAAGAACCCAAGAAGTCGAAGGAGTTTGCAGCCCCATAGGAGGAACAACAATATGAGCAAACCAGTACCCCCAGAGCTCCCAGGGACTAAACCATGAACCAAGGAGTACATATGGAGGGACCCATGGCTCCAGCCACATAAATAGTAGAGGATGGCCTTGTGAGACATCAGTAAGAGGAGAGTTCCTTGGTCCTGTGAAGGATTGATGTCACAGTGTAGGGGAATGCCAGGACAGGGAAGTGGGAGTGAGTGGGTTAGTGAGCAGGGAGAGAGGGGATGGAATAGGGGAGATTTTGGGGGGGGGGGATAAAATTTGCAATGTAAATAAAGAAAATATCTAAAAAAGAAGAAGCTTTACATTTCTAATATTTGAAATTACATTGCTATGTTATCGAGAAGAAAAGAGCCTATTACTGATAGTAAATGGTAAAGGAATCATTTTGTGGGTTGTTTTATATGATATAATTATTGAAATGTAAATTAAAAAGCAATGGAGCATACTTATATATTGTATCTAGTCTTTGCTCATAGCTCCATAAATCAACTGTTATTGCTAAGATAATGCCACACAACTTGAGGTATAAATTTTTCAGGTAAAACCAACTTTTATTTCTAATCACTATATGGGTAAAAAGAGGCCCTGTGCTCATATCCTTGCTTTAAAATATAATTTCTTTTATTTCAGTGCCTGTGAAATGAAATTACATTAAGTTATAATCTAGCAAATAACACTTTCTTCTGATGTCTAATAAAATGTCATTAAAGGTAAATGCTACTTTTCCACTAAAATTGGTGTATAAGATTGAATAAGCACACAGTGGGCACATTGTATATTTGGGAATATATGCTCAGCTATGGTACAGTTAACATGGTCACGATGACAGAAACATAGCTCTCATGGCTCATTAAACCTGGAAAGTGGGAAAGATGAGAATAGCCTTTGCATATGTTTGCAAGTGGCTGAACACAGGAAAAAAAATCTTTTCTGTAGAAAGGAAGTGAAAGAATGCATATTTCTTTACATAGAATTTCTACTTTTAGACAAAAATGACATGATCAACCAAGAGCTTGACAGAAAGATTCCAAGTGTTGTGGAAGGTAATTTTGTGTATAATTGATAAAGATACTGTACTCATTCTTTTACCTATTTCATGACTTTAATTTTTATTGCTTATATAAAATTTGTTTTATTTTCATTCATAATTCTTTAATATCAGTTGACCAAAACTTTATTTTGTGCCTTCATTGCTCAGAAGAAAAAAATCCCCAGGTATCAAATTTCATTAATATTTTTTCATATTTTCCTTTAAATTATAAAATATAAATTATGCAGTTTTCATGTTTCATTCATGCTAATGTATTCCAGTTTATGATATAATTTACACATCCAGTACGATGCTTTAGTCTCAGAAACATTGACCTTATTGATTTTTCCATTATTAAAACATGTATTTGCTTTTACTAAAACTCACATGCATCAAAAGGTTGTGAAATTATTTATTCTTATGCTTATAACATTTTGTCTCCAAAAATTATTTACAGTTTTCTTGGCATAGACATGTATGTAATCAGCACAAAAAGCCTTGAGAAACCTGCAGCCACTCACTGCTCTGCTAATAAGAAAGAAAGAGAAACACTATTTAAAATGCCTCATTTTCTAATCAGAATGTTGTCACTTTGAATTACTTAACAATGACTGTAGTGTGTCCTCTAAAGGGATTCAAATAGAATTATTGTTTTAAAACAAAAACAAATTAAAAATTTGCTTTGAATATAGAAGTATCCATTTTAGGTTAAGTCAATAAGGAATTAAAGTGTGGTGATTATTATTTTTAGTTGTACTATTTTTCAATTAATTGTGATTGAAAGTATTGTATGGAATACATTGATTGCTCCACTGCAAATATTTAAATTTTTACACTGACAACTCACATTTTGCAGTGCAGAATGAGAGAGTTAAGTTTGATCATGTTTTTTCAACAGTTTCTGAAAATAACACGGCATTCAGTAATTAAGATTGCTAGGCATCTTAGTGAGCAGAGTCAATGGTGAAATTTCCCATAAGTAATTCCTGTGGCTATATATCTTGTCTACAAATACGGTTCTTTCCTATCATGGATAGTATTCCTCCTCTAGATTAATTCCTATACCCAATCCTAATGAAAATCATTTTGAAAATGAGATAAAAGGGATCATTTCAGTTCTAGATTGGGTTCCATAAAGATTCTCTGTTCCTTGGGCTCTACTTCATGCATGGCCAAGGAACTATAATAGGTTTGTAAAACAATCTACAGAGTACTTGCAAGAAAGTAACTTGTTTCTCATCTTTGTAAGTATCTTGTATACTTTTACTCAATTACAATTTTACTTGATTAAAAAACAAAGTCCAAGGATGTACTACAGGTCTACCTTGGAGGAAAGAAAGATTATCTTCCATCTTCTGTTTTAACTTGTCCTTCACACGATCCTACACTATATTCTGTAATTACACCCCTTTTTTGTCCAAGCAGGAAAAGGGAGAAAATTTAAAATACACCCTTCAAAATCATAGAATAAGAAATTAAACAATATTATCCATACTAAATAAGTCCACTCTGCTTTCTACTGAGGACATTTTGTAGTTCTTTCATTTGGAGGACAGGGATGACTGTGCAGTAATACCTCCTTAAAAATTAGGTAAATACAAACTGGGTACTGGTCAGTCTATAGAGGGCTCATTCCACAAATGTGGAACTCAGAGTTGAGGAGCGCAGTACACAAGTAAGTACCACATGATTATGACTTTCTGGCCATAACCCCAGCACATGGAAAGACAGAGACAGGGAATCCTCAAATCAAGGTGGCTAGCTATATTAGCCAAATGGGTTATTTCTGCTTGTAACTATGAGATCATATATCAATATGGAATTTGGAAACTAGTCAAGGTGTATGTCAGTGTTAACTATGGTCCTTCACATGTATAAGCACACGCACACACACGTGTACTCACATGCATGCAAATACAAATGTACCCTATATACGTGCATAAACACACACACACATATACACACAAACCAAAGAAATACAAAATCTATCATTCTAAGTGATTAAATTGATACTGTGGTTGAACTTTTTCATAATCTATATGACTTAGTTAAAAATAAGAAACAGAATCTAGCCTTCACAGGACCAAGGGCCTCTCCTCTCATTGATGTCCCACAAGGCCATCCTCTGCTACATATGTGACTAGAGCCTTGAGTCCCTCCATGTGTACTTTTTTTTTTTTTTTTTTTTTACTTTCATCCCACTTGGTTTTATTACTGTGTCATTAAAGGCAACTTGAGTGAGTGAAGAATTACAGCGTCATGTGTACAGGCTAGTAGATTAATAACAAAACACACTCAAGTTTAAAGGTACCTAACAGCTGTTGTGAAGGGACTCTTAAGTTCACTTCATAAAGGTTCTTTCCCTAAGGGAGTTAATGACAACACAGCAGTTTTGTAGAGGCATACAGGATAAAACTGCTCTGTTGCCGTGTGTACTCTTTGGTTGGTGGTTTAGCCCCTGGGAGCTCTGGGGATAGTGGTTGGTTCATATGAGAGTGAGCGGATTAGTGAGCAGAGGGAGGGGGGATGGGATAAAGGGGTTTTGGAGGAAAAATGAGGAAAGGGGATAAAATTTGAAATTTATATAAAGAAAATGTCTAATAATAAAAAATTAAATTAAAATAAAAAAGAACAGCACTGGGTAAATGAATTTATGGGAAAATTTAGTGCCACAGGACATTACTGTGGGAGATTTGAACTTATGTAAATTTAACTACATGAATATTAGGAAAAAAGGGATAAAATGGATCTATTTAAGAAGTAGAGACAGTTTTATCTGGCATGTCATTCTGTGTAAGGGTCCACTGCACTCAGAAAGAGTACCCCAAGTTGCAAAGGCATGTAGGTCTGGAAACTCCATCACAAGCATGTACCAATGCAGGGAATAAATGCATATAAAACATGCTTGCAATTTTCCAGGTCATAAAAATAAGACAAGAAATTCTGATTAAATAAATAGAAAAAAGAGCCAGTAACAATACTGTCCTTCAGGAAGACAGGAAGAGACTGAGATGTGTAAGAAAGAAAAATCAGGAAAAAGAAAAGATAGAGAGGAAGAAGAGGGGGACAGAAAGGGAAAGTGAGAAGAATAAAAATGAAGAGGAGCAGGAAAGGTAAGAGAAGAAAGAAGGAACTAGAAAAATTAATAGTAAATAATAGTGGATTTGACTGTGACATGAGCACATAGAATTTTATATGTGTATTTGTATGGGAACATAAAGAACGTTTAGAGCATGCACAGGTTCTCCTTTGTCATGGCTACCTAAATCAAGCCCAAATTGGAGACACAATTTTAGTGTGTGGGTGTACTCTTACAGTTGTCTATTCATTTGGTTCTTACTTAATGCCACTGTCAAAAAGAGTTGATTTAGATCCAGAAACAAACAGTTAGAGTGTCTCTGATGTGGGTCCACAGTATTGTGCTCAGGGGTTTGACAACCTGAGTTGTGTGACATACGTCTACAAAGTCTACAAACAGAATATTGAGGAATTTCTCCAGAAATATGAGTAGAAAATATCCAGATATGCAAAAATCTGAGCACAAATACATGTTTGATGATGTGCTTGTACTCTAAAGCATCATGGGGAAATTATAAAACTGCAAAAAAAAATGGTGAATAATTTTTAAAATTATATTTGGATTTTTTCTGTATAGCACGTTTTAGTTTAGTTTCAATTATTTACATCCTTAGCTATTTTTCATCTAGTATACATGTCCTCAATATTTATCCTGCTGCCTGGGCCTTAGTAGGTGACCAATTAAAATTAATTGAATGGATGACTGAAACAAAACTGGTACTCATAATTAGACTTCTTAATTCAGGCTCACATTTAGAAAAACTTCTCATTATTTTTCTTAGTTTAACTCTACAGTAATAAGGTTGCTTTTCCAGTACAGTTTGTGTCTTTTCTCTCATGTATATAGCACTTTAAACCAAGACCTAGGAGTCGGTGATATATAGAGAGGAAGACTTACCTGTTGATCATTGTGATGACTCTACTCGAAGTTAGGTCTACAACCACCAGGCAAGATAACAATGTGGAAGAATATTCAGAAAGAAAGAAATACAAACAACCTAGATTACAGGATGAGTGTAAAACTGGAATCTCATGACTGTGGGAAAGAAAAAGGATGGAGAAGCATTGAAACTGAAGTGCAAAAAAATGTAAAACTCAAACTTGTCCAAATGAGATTAGGCGGGGATGACCAGAGAGTTCTAGGAATGCAAGCTGTCATTCCTGGGGTGCTTAGCTTTCCTGACAGTCTATTTAGACACAGTCACAATTGTTTCAGGGATGAGTTTCCTAGCAGTTCCAATGTGTCTCTCCTCTTGTCCCACAGGTCTTGCTGGTTTCATTCAACTCCTGCTGCATCTATGTGCTTCTGACTTTTATTTATTTCAACGACCTTCCTCTTAACTTAGAAAATAATAAAATTATAGTCCAAACTGCTAACTCTCTCTTTGCACATCCTAATCCTGCTTTTCTGTCATGTATTCTGGGCATAGTCTCATCTTCTCAGCTTCAGCTGCTCTATAGGGGTCCTGGGCAACTGACTCTGAAAAAGCCGTCCACCAGCAACACATAAACCATCTTTAGCGGTCTTCGCTTCTCTATATGCATCAGGATAATGCCAGTACTGATTAATCAATGACCTGCAGCACTTTCCACAGGGGTCATTTTGGTACTTTGAAATAAAATGTAACATTCAGAAAAAAAATAATAAATTTCCATTACAGATCCAAAACCTATTTTATAAAAAGCGGCAGCAATTATGGCAACAGCAGTTTATTCAGAAGAGCATCAATAATATGATACTCACAGATGAAATTTTAATGAAAAAAATAACTGTTCTTTATTACCTGAGACAAATAAAGAGGAAAACCTTTACCGGTAGGAAAATACACATTGTCCTTTCAAACTCACAGAATGCCCCAGAGCTTAATATTTAAATTTCAGCCAATCCTAGGATAATTTTCTACATTTGAAGAATGCAGCATTTTAAAACTCTAGGGGAGTTTATTGATTTCATCACCAGCACACTCGATGTAAAGAGTCCCTTGACTGTGACATTCCTCCTGCTGAAATAGGATCATCCTAGGCCTTTAGAGAATAGCATTCACATTCTGCTACAGGGTACCCTTTGACACTCCTTTAGATTGCTTTTCTCCTTTTAAAATAGTCAGTGCCCACCCACTCTATTCTCTGTACTTTAGAGTTCATAATGACTGGTTTCACCACTGTTATTTCAGACAATTACATTTATCATGATAAATTAATCATTGAGGGATCAGTGATGCATGCTTTTCTACAGCCCACAAGAACAAACTAGTATTCAGAATCTGCTTGATATAAAGTGACCCCATTTACTTTGTCATTCCTTTGTTGGCAATGGTGGGCGAACCACAATCAGTTCCCAACCAAGAGCATAACCACCATTTAATCCCAAGGAATCTCAATTCTTTTGCAGGTGCCCTATGTTCCCATGATGAGTGTGACCAGTAGCATAGCTACAGAGACATATGCATAATATTTGTCAAGCTGATGAAACTCCCTCTCAAACAAGCTCTGTGACTTAGGTTTGAGGGACAAAGGTAGAAATTAGAAGTAAAGATAGGCTGGTGATGTAGCTCACCACAAAACACAAGGACCTGTGCTCAAACCCCAGGAACCACATAAAATATTCCAATGAGTAGTGTGTGATTTCATTCCTAGAACTAGTGCTAAGTAGATTCTCATGGCTCTTTGGCAAACTCATCTGACCTATTTGAGGAGTTTAGCCAATGAGAGCCCATGTCTCAGAAACAGCAAGGATGGTGCCTAATTTAAAAACACCATAGTCCTTCATACTCACCTATGATAGCTCATATACATATGCACAAACACACTGAAACATGCATGGACAGAAGCATACATACTCATAGACACATGGACACATTTACACACTAAAGAGAAGACTCAGGGGTGAGGTATTTATCATTGAGAGCTTCCAGGTTTCTCTGTATGGATACAATTCTTTTCACACCTTCTACCCTGAAAGAGATCTTCGGTCTGTAGCTGTTGTCCCATATCACATTGCACTGTACCATGAGATAGAGCCTGGACTTTTTTTCTGTGAAAAATGTAATGAGAATGGAGACAGCAAACAATGTTGTCATGGTGGAATGGCCGACTGATATTTTTAGCTAGAAGATGCTCACAATGCTGAGTCAAACAGGGTCCCCAGAAAAGAGAAATGCTAGTCACAGACACATTTTTCCAGGTGCTCATGGGCTGTTAGGAAGCTGCTGCATGATCTCAGTATCTGAAAATGAAAAATGAGTCATGCCTCCTCCCAGCCCCCAGAAGTAAGTTTGAATTCTGAGATCACTGTCATGCCTAGGATTACAGTTTCTGAATGCACTACTGAACTAAAGTGACTAATGAGTTATTTGAGTTCTACCAGAGACTTAGGCAAGCAAAACCATTTAACCCTTGATTTGGTCAAGCTTTACCTAGAATTATCTTGGGGTGGTTATTTATATGACCTATTTTTATAAGTCTAAGTACTATAGCTCTCATCATTAAATGTTAAATTATTTATTCAATGCAATTTAAGTATTAATAGGAGCTTGATTTTTTTATCCTCTCTTTTGTGCATTTAATAAAGACAGGGTCATTATGTCTTTTTTTATATGTCCAGTAAATCTTTCTATGTTGTTTCAAAAGAATAGATATTTAGTAAATAAAATATTACTTTAACAAATAAAGACTGAGTAACTCTGCAACCCATGTGTGGTGAACAATTTTCCTTACTGCATCCTCTTTATATTGTTGAAAATCTAGTAGTTAAAGATGTGCCTGTCAAGCAGAGTTGAATCCACAAACTCGGTTATGGCTGAACAAGAGATACTTAAGATTATGTGAGCTTCAGGTTTTAAAGGTCACCAATTATGTAGTGTGTAGGCAGCTCGTCCAGGAACCGTGAAGGTTAGCTGAGAAACAAGAGATGTCTGGGAAATGCATGCTAACTTTATGAAATTTGTATGAAGACTTCTTTAAAACAATAGAATGCCTCATTTTAGATTTGCCTGCAGATCTGGTGATATTGAACTTCCCCAGATCAACAGGTGTTGATTGTTTTGCAGGATGGCAGGTGTACTCATAAAATTAAAAGAAGGTGAGCATAGAGTATCAGGTTCATTAAAGCTCTCATATAAACACTCCGTGTTGATCAAAGTATCTCAAAAGCAGCTGGGGCAGGACAAATACCAGCAACTGACCAAAAGAGAATCCATGAAAGTTTCTTCAAACTAAGAACAACAACAAAAAAGTAGTTTATCTAAAAATGCATCTATTTCTACACTTTTATTTGAAAACTGTCTAAATTACTGAATCAATCATTCACTATTACTTTCCCTTATCAAAAGTGTTTTTAAAACCCCCAATGGCATGCATATATTCTTGCTTAAGGCAATAAATTTAGCCTGTCTTAGGAAAGCTTTAATAGAGGAAAGGAAATGATGGTAAGTGTGTTGTTCATTTAACTTTGTGATTCTCAACCTGTGTTTTTATATTCTGCTTCAAGTACCTTAGAGTAAGTTTTGACTTTTTCATTTCTCTTTATCTCCTTTAATGGATTACTACTCTATTCTCCTTTAGCCTACTTAAGTAAGAAAACGAAATACAATGTATTCACCAATAATATATTTGATTCAAAGTTGCTGCTAGCACAGTGTATAGCTTCAGCCAAATTCAAAACAGGATAAGCACAAATAAACAAATAAATATGCAAAACAAACAAATATATAAATAAATATGCAAAGGACTAACAAATAGATGTCTTTCAAGGAATGTCAAATCACTGAAAAATGATTTTCTATTTAATATTCAGATCCTTACAAACTGTTTCACGTCATTCTAAGGTGTCAGTATGCACTTGAAGCGTTGCTCTGCAAGCAGAGCTGTCTTGGCTGCTGAATGAACTCCCAATAGCCTGACACAGTTAGACTCTAATTTGCAAAAAAGCAACTTGAAACCTCTTCTTCACATGTGGAAAGCACTAGGTTGTTGTTGTTGTTGTTGTTGTTGTTTGTTTTTTTAATCTCACTGTATTTTATGTTGAGTGTTAGCCAGTTGGAAGTTTAGAAACTCAAGGTGTGTGGGCTCTGAACAATAAGCCATCCTCTCACACCAATCGATCATCGGCAATGGTGGCAGAAAATGAGAAACTCCATGAGCTTCCTCCTGATTCATTAAGGTCTCATTTGAAACTCAAATCAGAACAGGAAACTTTCCACTGCTTCAGCTCACTATTCTGGAATTAAATCCACTTGTTCTGTGCTTTTATTTTAAACATTTTTTTAATCAAAAAACCCCCTAAACTTTCGTGAACACTTGTGAAACAATGAGACCTACTACAGAATCATAGGAAAAATATGAGGATTTTTTTTTTAAATCATTATCACTTAAGTAAACGAAGTATCCACTTCTGCAGAAGAATAGTCTGCAATTAAGATTTCTTTGGGGTTGTCTTTAAAATGGTTTTGTTTAAATTTAAATTTCCAGATGTCTTCACAGAAAACAGTAAAAGCCTAAAACAAAGGTGTGAGCTGAGCTGTGTGCAACTTTTTAAATAGCAAACTCAGTACAACTCATTAGCTGTAGCAATGAGCATATGCCAACAATGAAAATGACTTCATGGTACTAAAGAAAAGATGCATCTGCCTCCTATTGTAAAAAAACATTAATGCTGAACTTAGCTGTGTTAGAGAACAAATATTTGACTTATGAACAAATATTTGTAGAATTACCTGTTATATACATACCAGAAAGCACAAAGTTTTTATAAATATGATATGCTTGAACAGCCATTCAAATAAGTAGATGCATAAGCTTTCTCTATTCCACATTCTGTCATCATAGTATGGAATAAGCCATGTGCAATAGCCATACAGAAGAATGTAGACAGCTGTGTTCCAACAAAATTATTATTTACAAAACCAGGTGTGAGGCCTAAAATTGATAGCCAATTTGACCAGATTTAGAATCACCCAGGAGAGTTATCTCTCCGAAGGAATTTGTAGATTGAATTGATCAAGATGGGAAGATCTAACCTAACTGTGGGTAACGCTATTCTATGAACTGTGGTCCAGGACTGAGTAAAAAGAAATGCTTACTGGCATTCATTGCTCTCTGACACCTCACTGTAGATACAGTGCTACCCACTGACTTCATATTCCTATCGCATCATATTACTATGAAGGGGATATCCTCAAACTGTGACCCAAAACAAACTGTCCCTTCCTTCTGTTGCCTTAACCAGGGATCTTGTCATATCAATTAGACAAGCTCCTGACATAACCATTCACAGCTGTGTTTGTTCTCTCCTTAATAGATTGCCATTGATAAAATACAGCTCTAATAGTGTCTTAGTAGCTGAAGTTATTTTATTTTAAAGATAGTTCTATTAAATTTAAGGGGCTCATTAGCTGATAGAAACCATAAGTTTCTTTATATAAGTGCTTATAGGTTAAAAACATGAATATGCAGAAGAGTAATCTGTTAAATCAGTTCTACTTCCCATGTACCACATGTAAGGATAAGAGAGAACAAAGATTGTAGAAAGAAATAAAAGATAAGAAACCAGAAAACCTCCAACATCTGAGGTAGGCTTTGTTTAATTTCAGAGAGGTAGTGTTTTATTTCTGTCCACACCTTGATCAGGACACAGGACGCAGCAACTCAAAAACCAGAATTCAAGAGAATACAGATTACATACTGCAGGCTAGAGAATGGGTTGGTGGTGGGGTTCCTCAGGCTAGGGAACAGGAAAAAAAAATGGCTGTTGGGGGCAGGGTGGGGAAGTTAGCTGTTCTCCATAGATAACATGTTCTTTACAGACTGCAGAGTCTGATGTCCGTTTTTGTAACCACTAGGTGTCTGGGGTCAGAGTCAGCTAATTTATTTCTATGACCCCCTGAGGGCTAGATTCTTGGACCTCTGAGTTCAGTTTCAGTTTTTGGCTGTGATGGGAGAGGGTTTTTGACCACATCGTACATTTTTTAAATCTCTTCCAATATTTAATAGAGATATTCTGCAAAAAGGAAGATCTCAAATAAGATATATTTTACATTTAATCTTGGATTCATTTTAAACTATACTTAGAAGAAATCTCTGAGACTGAATGTTTCTTCTAGCTGTGGATATCTATATCTTTTTCTATATCTATATATCTATATCTATATCTATATCTATATCCATATCTATATCACCTCTATCACATATGTCTATATCTAATCTATATCACCTATATTTACATTTATAATTATATAACTATATATCTATATATCTTTGTCTATATATGTCATAATTTTTTACTTTATTTTATGTGTATAAGTGCCCTCCTGTATATATGTCTGTGTACCATGTGCATACCTGGAGCCTGTAGAGGCTAGAGTAGGCCATTTGAATCCCTTAGAATTGTAGTTAGAGATTATTAGGGTCGACATGTAAGTTCTGAACCCAGGTCTGATGGAAGAGCAGTCTTAAGCACTGAGCTGTCTCTTGAGTAGTATGTCAGATTTGTCACTGATTTTTTTTCTTGGAGTCAGGCCCTCAGGAGAAACTATTGCATAATTAGTTGATTAGTTACAGAGGCTGAAGTAGTTAAGTTTCTCTTTAACACACAATGGTCATATATAGCAGTAAGTGACAATGAAACACAAGCGTTTCATGCTTCTGGTAGATAGAAAAAGTGCTTGCTTATCTGATTTGTCTTGTGTCTTATAAATAAAGGTCAATAAATTGATAGTGAATCAAATTTTTGATTAAATCAGGAACAAAATTCTTTTTCAGTTGCACATGAGGAGAAGGCTATAAAGGAGCTGTGCAAACATGAAGAATGGTGGCCTCTGAAACTAGCATACATAGGGGAAGAGGTGTTCATGATTTGTTGTGTCTTTGTTTCTGATAGACTCTAATCTAGGTTACAGAGAATAATTATGGGCATGATAGGCCTCTTCTCTGGTCCAAATGCTTGAGTATTTTAATGCTCTAAGTTGTAGAGCATTAAACAGAGTGAATCAGACAGACAGGAGAGGCAATGAAGGATCAAGTTGGGGGAAAGACACCATAGGAGGAAGAGTAGGGTTTCTGTAGGAAGTGATTCTGACTTGAAGTATGGCAGAGAAAGAATCTTTTTGGAAAGAGTTCTGATTAGACTGAACCAGAAGAGGCAGGAATGTAATGACTTAGGATGTCTTGTCTGTACACTGGAATGCCACCTAAGGTTGAGCTAAAGGGTTCAGTTTGCATGCAGATAGATGACTTTCAACTACCTTGCTGCTTCTTTAAAGTGAACAGAGGAGGGCCAGGCGAAGCATAAACCCATCTAACATCATAGTTCAGAGACTTGTAAGAGAGTGCTGACCTCACAGAACAAGATAAAGGGGTGCATTTTAGAGAGATGTTGAGTAACAAATGATAGGATGCATTACATGGTCAAGTCATCAAACTGCTTTCTACATAATTTTATACTCTCAGACATGCACTGCTGTCAACCTTGCTATCTGATGCTTCTTTTTGTACTGCACAGGGATTGATACTGAAATGCATAAAATGGACAAAGCACTGAGAACAGGAAAGAATATTCAGCCTATAATATTCCCAAGACTCAGGGGGTAATAGGGAAGTGGAGCAATCTTACATTAATAATAATTTCAAGTCAAGAAGTAACTATTTCCAATAAATTAATAGGCAGCATATTTGAAGCTAACTACAAGGTTAACAAATATCTTATTCATTCGTTAAAAATCCAAATTATTTTATTCTTGCATATTTCAGTGGTGATAGTATATGCTGCCCATATGTTCAAGTAACATATTTCAGTTCAAACAGAATTATATTCTGGAATTAAAATCAATATTGAAAAAATGCTGATTTTCCTAAAATGCCGTTACAGCATGAGAAGAAAATGTAAACACCAATATTTTTCACTTGTCTTGCACTTTAATTAACATTAATGCCTCCCGTATATTTAATTATATTTAAAACTGTTAAATGTAAGACAAGAAAATAATTTCTCACCTGTGTAGCAGAAACCATGCCAGAATCCATGACCACATATAGCAAGTCGTCTGAGCTATTGATCTGTGGAAGCCATGGGTATGTCACCCTTTCATCACGTTAAATTAGTGCAGATTCAGACTGTGAGAAGCTAATCCCAGAGAGCCTCTTTCAAATTTTCAACTTATTTGAATCATATAAGTTAGCTATGTTATCTAACAAGTACATCTGTGGTGTTTTAAGAGAATACCTTGAGAGTAGGTGTACTCATACACACCTTTAATCACAGACATGCAGATATCTATTTGAGGCCAGCCTGGTCTACATATTGAGTTTTAGGCCAACCAGAGCTACCTAGTGATACCCTCTCTCAAACAATAAATAAACAACCAAAACTCTCACTGCTGCAATGTCTCTCCTCATAGTAAGAAATCAAGTGTTTTTATTAATTTTAAATTAGAAATAAAATTATGACTTTAATTTCTCAGTCATACAGAACATAAAGCAAGAGTTCAGTAGCCTTCTGTGATTGGTGACAACACATGAGCTGGGCAAATGTGCTGAGCATACTACCTTCATAGAAAATGGCTCCAGGTCCTCCTGCACTGATGTCCAAAGCAAAGTGACTTCTTCTTCACTTCTATATATATGTATGTACTAAATACACACACACACACACACACACACACACACACATATACACATATATATGCTACATATATATAGAAGTGTATATATATGTATACGCTATGTACATATATATAGTAATAAGGTAGAAAGTGTTGTGTAACAACTTATTTTAGCCTAGGCTGGCCTCGAACTCATGATCCTCTTGCCTCTACCTCTTTCAGCAAATCCTACTGGCATGTACCACCACAAACAGCAAAACACTTATTTTAAAACTATTACAACACCAAGATAGAAAAATCTATCTTAATATGGAAAGCAGGAATGGTTCCATCAATATGATTGTTGGCAATATTACAAAAAGCGCTATATGAGACTTCATGAAACTCTGTGTTTAAAAGGCTTAGCCTACACTTACTGTACTATATGCTGAGGTACTGTACTTTATTCTCAGGTACTGGGAAAGCTGATGCAGTACAATTGCTTGTACTCAGCAGTTTGCAAACAGCCTGGCTCACGTAGTGGGGAAAAACTGGTATTTAAATATTCATTGCTTAATTCTATTTACCCTCACTAATTTGGGCAGTCTGTAGTGGCAACTTGGTGAGTTAATTTCCTGCATTCTTCTCATCTTCTCCACAGTGATGTCATTCATGTCATTTCTGTGTGATTAATTCCATGTTCATCTGCAAGGTGCACCTCTCTTCCTAGAAATCTTTTCATAAACCTAGCTTCCTTGCTACAAGGAGGACTTCATGAAATGTGTTTAACACAGGTAGGGGACTAACTCTGAGTCACTTCCCTGACTGCCTGCAGTCCCTGGGTGATTCACAACTTGGCTCAGACCTGATGAGATTTAGACAAAGAGAAATTTAGCATAGTTGATTTATGATTATGGAAGACCACTTCTGATGATCTGTAGACCACCTGGTGTGAGGATTGTTGCCCCCAAACCAATGTGATCCTTTTGGTATCCTGGAAACTAACAGCTTGAGGATGGAGATATTGGAGCTGTACAAGAGAAGAAAGAGTCTTAGGAAAATTGAATTAGATTCCAAGAAATCTGTATACAAACCACCACTGAACCTTTTGGGAATTGTTTATGTCAATTTGGGAAGTTTCAATTTGAGTTAGATTTTTGACAATAAAATAATGAAAATTTTCTGATAGTCTTTGCTATTTGTATGGTTATCATCACTTTGAAAACAGACAGTCTTTGGTCCTGTGAAGGTTCTATGCCCCAGTGTAGGGGAATGCTAGGGCCAGGAAGTGGGAGAGGGTGGGTTGGTGAGCAGGGGGCAGGGTGGGAACAGGGTTTTATTTTTTGTTTTGTTTTGTTTTGTTTTTGCTTTTTATTATTTTTTTGCATTTATTTATTTTATATTTTTTCTTTTTTTTTCAGGGGGGAAACTGGAAAAGGAGATATCATATGACATGTAAATAAAGAAAATATCTAACAAAAAATAACCTTACTTCACTACTTGATTTTTAAAAATAAAGTTGCCATATATTTTAAAAAAAAGATAGAAAATTCTGTCTTTGGGATGGGATGGAGATTTTTGGAGGGGAAAGCAGGAAAGGGGATACCATTTGAAATGTAAATAAAGATGATAATATTTAATAAAAATATTAAAAAAGAAAACAGGCAGAAAATGACATTTCAGGATTGTGTGGCAGAGGAATGTTCTATCTTACTTTCTATTGGGGTAAAAGGGCAACCTCAGAAAGAAGGGATTTATTAGGCACCTGTATTCTGAATTGCAAACCATAGTGAAAGGCCAAAAACTCATTGGTAGGAGGAACTGAAGCAGAGACATGGAGGAACAATTTTTACCGGCTTGTTCCCTGGGACTTGCTTAGCTACCTTTCTTGTATAACCCATGACATAGGCATGTAACCAGCCTCAATGGACTGGGTTCTCTCACATCAAGTATTAGTCAAGAAATTTCCTCATAGACTTGCCTAAGGCCAAACTGACAGAGGCAGTTTCTCACAGCTCTTTCTTCCTAACTGACACTAGTTTTTGTCAAGTTGACAAAATATCAACCAGCACAATAACCATGCATGCATGGTATAACTGATTAGGGTAGGTGGATCATTGTTTTTAAAAGGAGGATAGGAAAGTGGCAAAGAAATGCTGGGGACCTAGGGCATGTCTGAGTCCACTGAAGCTCACTCTGTGCTCTGAGAAGGCAACTTGAATGCAAAAGTAAGTTTGTGTTAGGAAATAAGATCTTTTTCATATTAAAATATCTAATCATAATTATTGCACTTATATTTGCATATTTATTAACATTCACATTTTATTGTAATCTTAATCATTCAGCGATGACACTGGGTGTCATTATCTTCTTTATGATCTTTCTATACATGTCTATACCGTACTTTCTTCCTATACCCCAATACACTGCCTCCCTTCCTTGTCTTCCCTTCCCATCCACGCTCCCTCTGGGCCCCTTCTTCTATCATCAGATTTCACCCCCTCTATTTTTAAATTGATTTTTATTTTCAACTCTTGTTTTTAAAAGCAAAAATGATCTGAGAGAATGTACAAGATACTGATATCTGTTGAGTGTCGCAATCGACCCTGCATCTCAGGATAGCTCTCCGAGCTTGGAGCAACATGGAGGACTCTCTCAGTGGGGCTTCCTCTTCTCTGCCTGACCTTATCTGGAGAGTATCTCTAAGCATTGTTACCTGATCATATCTGGAAGATGAACCTGCATAAATCTTCTTGAAAGCACTGCATGGTTCAGCACATAAGTCTTGCTCAGCCCTTCCTATTCTATGATAATTAAAATAGAATTGTATTATGACCAATCAGCCCTTCCCTTCTGTAACCCAAAAAAATCCTCTGAGGAAAGTCAAGTAGCAGAAGGACAGATTACAGATTCAACTTCCTCTCCCCCCATTAGAACCTGCCCAGCAGGTTCTTGGAATTCTTCTTCATGTAAATGAAGCATCCCCAGCCTAGCCAATAATGGAAATCCCTACCCACTACTCAAGAGCTATAAAACCCTTGTTCACCATGAGTAAAGTTGAGCTGTCTCACTGAAGGTGATTCCAGAAGTCAATCTGTCCCCAGTTTTGCTCCCTTTGTCCTCTTGGGCCTGTGGGACACCTAGAGTGGGACACAGGTATCTATTTTTCAGTGTCTGGAGAGTTTAACTCTTTTTTAGATCTATATGTATTTTATTAAATTAAATACAACCTGCTGAGTTAGTTTAGTGTTACAAGTGAGTATGTTTTCATAGCTGACCACTTGGTAGTGGAGAAGCAATTAGGTGCCTCATCCC
>JADRCD010179183.1:0-14405 GCA_019843815.1 Montemys delectorum
TCTCTCTCTCTCTCTCTCTCTGTCTCTCTCTGTCTCTCTCTAGTAAGTAAAACGATCTCAGGGGTCACAGTGTGATCCAAGATTTGACTCTGCCTCCTGAATTCAGGGATTATAGGCATGCACCACTACACCTGGCCTATAATCAGCTTTAAAAAAGAGATTGTTTTTATAACAATGTTGTGGTCTAGGAGTCCCTTCACAAACCACATGAATTCTGGTCAGACAGGAACAGTTTGTTGAGCATTTGCCCCAGAACTGATCAATCAGGGCCATGGTCCAGACTCAGCAGCTCAACTGTGATGAGCTTAAATCCTACAGTGCTTTTAAGCCTAAAATACACAAACATCTGTGCCACGTCATTCCACCAATCAGGATTTAGGGATGGGGATTTCCTTAGGAACGTGTCCTTGTTGTACACTTATCCTGCTCCCCATTGGTCGGGGTATTCAACTATGGCAGGAGGCTTGCCACATTTACGTCTTAACTGTCAGAGGATTTCAGTTACCCACATATATGTGTCTTTCTGATAACAGTTCCCAGGAAGGCCTTGGGGACTTAAACTTTACTTGACCACTACTCAAAATAGAAGTCTTATTGTAAATAGGTGCAGGTGTCTTTTATGTTGTGGTCCATCCTAGGGGCAGCTTATAAAGGCAAATATCATTTGCTGGGTGGGTTGGTTCAGGTTCAAGCTTATTGTGACTAACTATAGAAAGCAGTTCTGACTGACTTCTGTTGTGATTGCCTTCCAAGAACACCAAAGCACAGACATCCTAATAATAGCAGTAACAGCATATGAGGAAGTTTCCTTATTAGTAAGAGCCCAAAATGGCAGGCTACACAGGTAACAGTTACCCAGGCCTTAACATTCCATCTAGGCCATAAGACAATAGGGTCAGCAAAGCAACAGTCTGAGTTTCAACTAATGGAAAACCACTAATCTTTGTTTCCATTCCTCTGTAGGTTGATCAAATAATTTATAAAGCTAGATGATGCCAGCCAGGGGTACTGTCACCAACTTTGTGACATGAGCCTGGAATAACACTGTGGTAGCTGCCATGTGTCTTCTCACCTGGCTGGGTACTATCACTATTTACCAATATTTATGCTATGGTCTGGCAATGGTGCTGCCACCATAACCAGCATACTCTTTCTCTCTTTTTTAAGTTTTCTAACTGTTCTTTTAGTTAGCCTGTTAAGTGTCTCATCATCCTTTGTTCTGGTTTGCCTCGGTGGTCCTCGTCCCTGTTCCTGTTGGTTATCCTTCTTCCTTCCAAATAGGCCCTTCTGCTTTAGTGCTGCTTCTCTTAATGGATGTCATGGTCACAACTGTCGACAGATTCAAACACATGGAGTTCTGAATGGGTCAAGTAAAAATCTGGTATGTACCTAGTGCCAGGATAGGAATTGTTAGGCAAAATTGAAAGCCTCAGATTCTAGGAAAGAGACAGACAATATCAGTGCCTTTGATGAGACTCAACAGCCAGGTGAACACAGAGTTGAAAGTCTACTCCAAAGTTTGAATTGAACTCATCTCACATAGCCAACTGCTAAAATGCAACATCACCAGGTTGAGGGTCTAGCTAAGTGGTAGATTAATTGCCTAGTTTGCAAAAGGCCCTGAATTCAATGCCCCCCTCATGTAAACACACATACATGTTACCATGTCAACCTTCATTTTCAACTATCATCAGTTTGACACGAATTCCAGAATTAAAGTCAAATGCCTTACCAAGATTCACAAGGTTCTTCATTACAAGTCTGCTACTTACTAGTCTGTCTATTTCTTTTCTTTTCTTTTGGACAGGGTTTCTCTATATAGCCCTGGCTGTCCTGGAACTCACTCTGTAGACCAGGCTGATCTCAAACTCACAGAAATCCACCTGCCTCTGCCTCCCAAGTGCTAGGATTAAAGGCGTGCGCCACCACTGCTCGGTTAGTCTATTTCTTACCACCTGATATATCCCGAAATGTGCCAAGTTTCTCAAGAACTTTTTATGTTTGTTTCTTTCTTCTACTTACAGTGACTATGATCATTTTTTTAAAAAGATTTATTTATTTTATGTGTATGTATATGAGTACACTGTAGCTGTACAGATGGCCGTGAGCCACCATGGCTGCTGGGAATTGAACTCAGGATGGTCCTGCTTGCTCCAGCCCAGCTCATGCAGGTATAATATATTGTAGCTGTCTTCAGATGCACCAGAAGAGGGCGTCAGATCTCATTACAGCTGGTTGTGAGCCACCATGTGGTTGCTGGGAATCGAACTCAGGACCTTCGGAAGAGCATCTCGCCAGTTCTATGATCACTTTTTGATTTTCTAACTTTTTCTTTTGAATTCCTCTTGCTTTTCTAGCTATACATTTTAAAATACAAACAAATAAATCCTGTTTTTTTTTTGTTTGTTTAAAAGAAGCCTTTTTAAAAAAAGATTTATTTTATGTATATGAGTACACTGTTGCTATCTTCAGACACAGCAGCAGGCAGCATGGGATCCCATTACAAATGGTTGTGATCCACCATGTGGTTGCTAGGAATTGAACTCAGGACATCTGCAAGAATAGTCAGTACTCTTAACTGCTGAGCCATCTCTCCAGGCTGGCATACAACTTTTAAGTATATTTTCAGTGGCTGATCTTGGGATTATAGTCTAGAAATTCAGTATGTGCTACTATGCTTAGAAAAAAAATGAGTTACTTAGGGTAAAAATATAGGAACCATAAAAAATATTCTGTTTACCTTGTTCCTCACCCATTTTTTGTGATATTTTAAACAGTGATAAACTATAAGTTTAAGTGTAGAAGTGTGAGCTCCTCAACTTTTTACTCTGTAGGTGGCGTGGAGGTCCTTGTGCTCACAGACTGCAGTAGGGGAATCTGGAATGTTAAGCACAAAAGATTGTTCCTTCAAATGAAGGCAGGCAAAATCTGTTCTTCACCCAGAAGGCTGGAGTGGATGGACTTTCTGGCCTGGTCACCTTTGCACAATCTGTGCGGCCAAGGCCTTCCCATCACTGCACTTTCTTCCAGATCCTTCGCATGCACTTCTTTTCTCAGTCAATCTATAGAATCTATCTTTATGGGAGGTATCACATGTGCTTTACAGTTTTGATGTAGTCAGGTCTGATCTGTATTTAGTTTACTTTGTTCCTCAAAGAGAATCAGAAATGCTTTGGTTATGCACTCAGCATTCATCAGATAGTCATCACAAGAATGCTTTTCAGCAGGCTGTGCTGTGCTTAAATAAACCATGTGGGGTCCGACTCTTAGAGTTTGAGTCAACACTGGCTACTGAGTCATGTTACACTGAATCGCCTTCTTGCCTCCCACAGCGTGTCATTCTGCTGCCTATGAAGGTCATAGAGACCCTGTTCAGACTTCTGTTCATTTTTGTTTTTATTTCTTTTTTTTTTGAAGACAGGTTTTATAGCCAAAGCTAGCCTCAAATTTGTGGCAATCCTGTCTCACTCATCTTGTATATGTGTATATATATATATATATTACTATATTTTTCAAGCAAGTTATTGTTAAAGAAACTATTTCTTTTTTTGTTTTGGTTTGGTTTGGTTTTTCGAGACAGGGTTTCTCTGCATAGCCCTGGCTGTCCTGGAACTCACTCTGTAGACCAGGCTGGGCTCGAACTCAGAAATCAGCCTTCCTCTGCCTTCCAAGTGCTGGGATTAAAGCTGTATGCCACTACTGCCCGGCTCTTTCTTTCTTTTTAATGTGCATTGATGTTTTACCTGCATTCATGTCTGTGTGATGATGTCAAATCCCCTAGAACTGGAGTTACAGAGAGCTGTGAGCTGCCATGTGGGTGCTGGGAATTGAACCTGGGTCATCTGGAAGAGCGGCCAGTGCTCTCAACTGCTGAGCCTTCTCTCTTACACACACACATACATATGTATATATACACACACATATATATACACACACATATATATACATACATACATACATACATACATATATTTAATGATTTAATGTGTATGGGTATTTTGTCAGTATGTATGTCCTGGTACCCTCAGGTCCAGGGATTAGTGAACTGCCATGTGGGTGCTGGAAATTGAACTCAGGTCCACTGAGCCATCTCTCCAGCCCCTATTTCTTAAAAGTGTTAGCTTTTAAGCATATATTTAGAATTTCTGATGCTCTTCATGTCTTTGTGAAAATATGTATTTCCACTTGATGTTATTTATTTTCAGTCTAAATATCTTGTAGTGCAAGGGTACTAGTGAAAAGATCCGTTTATTTTTTAAGATGTCTTTATTTTGCTTTTATTCTTGGAGGGTATAAGCATAGAGTTCTTACCACTGGCAGATCCTCACCTCTCCTTCTCCTCCAAATCCAGTTATATACAGTTATCTGGCTCATCCCCAGTTATATACAGTGTTTTTTCAATTAAACACTGTTTTCTATGTGTAACATGTAATTTTTCTCTGTATAGATACAAAATGAGTTTTCATTATTTATTCTTCCATGTCTTATTTTTTTTTCCCTTTTGGATCTGTAAATTAATCTTCCCCTCAAGTTAAATCTGGTAAATTTTATCAGCTGGTTTTTTTAAGGTATCTAATCTATTCCTGCTCATTTCAAATACTTTGGATTGCTTCACAGTCCCCTACATAACTATGTAGTTATTGAGTTTTAATTAATCTCTTTGCCCACTGATTATGAACCTGGTGATTTCTATTGATTTGTCTTGAACTTCCCTGTTCACTCTGTCACTGTTTTCCAATTTTTCGGATGAGCTCATTTAGTATATTCAAAACAAAACAAAACAAAACAAAAACAAAAACAAAACAAGGCCAGGAAAAAAAAATTAGAGCCAGGTGGTAATAGTGCACACCTTTAGTCCAAGCACTCAGGAGGCAGCGGCAGAAGGATTTCTGTGAGTTTAAGGCCAGCCTGGTCTACAAGGTGAGTTCCAGAACAGGAGGACTGTTATAAAGAGAAACCCTGACTCAAAAACAAAGAAAAACAAAAAAATTTAGTTAATAGCAGATCTTCACCTCCCCTTCTCCGAATCCAGTCCTCCAGTCTCATGCCCAGGTGAGATAGTTATACCTGTTTTCCCCCCTCCCCCATTTCCTGTGGATCACATAGCTTTCCCCCTCCCACCATTTTTTGCTTTATCTAAACCCCCAACTCCATTCCCTGGAAACCTGCAGTCATCTCCATCCAGGGAAGCAGCCCCCAACTCTGGCAGATATTGGAAGATATCGGAGGATGGAAAGCTCTCCTATGCTCATGGATCAGTAGGGTTAACAGCAAAAGTCATCTACAGAATCAACAATATTCTAATTCCCATCAAAATCTAATACAATTCTTTATTTTTAGGTTTATTTATTTTATGTATATGAGTACACTGGAGCTGTCTTTAGACACATCAGAAGAGGGCATCAGATCCCATTACAGATGGTTGTGAGCCACCATGTGGTTGCTGGGAATTGAGCTCAGGACCTCTGGAAAAGCAGTCAGTGCTCTTAACTGCTAAGCCATCTCTCCAGCCCCTAACACAATTCTTGAAAGGCCAATCCTCAACTTCATATGGAAAAAACAAAAAAACCCAGGATAGCTAAAACAATCCCAAACAGTAAAAAAACTGCTGGAGGTCTCACTATTCCCAATTTCAAGTTGTGCTATAGAGCTATAGTACTAAAAACCACAAGACACGGCAAGACTAAAAACAGACACATGGTGATCAATGGGATCGAATTGAAGACCCAGACATAAGTCCCTGAACCTAAGGACGCCTGACTTTTGATAAAGAAGCTAGAAGTACATACTAGGAAAAAGACATCAACATATGGTGCTGGTCAAACTGGATGGCTACCTGTAGAAGAATGCAAATAGATCCATTCCCATTTACCACCTTGCACAAAAGTCAACTCCAAATGGATCAAAGATCTCAACATAAAACCAGACACATTGAATTTAATAGGAAAGAAAGTGGGGCAGCCTTCAGTTTCTTGGCTGCTACAGGGTGGTACTTTTTGAACAGAACACTTTCATGCAAGCAGGGTTTCCCTGTGTATCCCTGTATTTTGGAACCCTCTCTGTACAACAGGCTGGCCTTGAACTTAAGAGATACGACTGCCTCTGCCTTCTGTCTCCAAGCCCTGGAATAAAAGGTGTGTGCCACCACCACCTAGCAGGAAAAGATTTTAACAACTACATATCTAATAGAAGTCTACTATCCATAATATATAAAGAACTAAAAAAAAAATAGCTATCAAGAAAACCCAATTAAAAACTAGGGTAGCACATATTCCATTGTAAGGAACTTATTCTACAGATAGTCCCATCACCATCTTCAATAGCAAGAGCAAACAGGCGCAGCTGAATCATATTTTTTAATGTGAGAACATGAAATTGATAAGTTACCATGTGCCAGGATACTTACTATATACATGGAACAGCAATACCAACAAAATCGTCTATAACCTAAATATGGTAGGTGCTTCATTTAAACACCTAAATTATTAAGAGACTTTTAGAACTTACTACAATCTGGATATACATCTTGGGGCTATCTCTCAGTTTGTATAATGCTTGCCTAAGACTTGAGGCCCTAGCTTTGATCCCCCAGCACCCCATAAACCAAGTCCAACTGTAATCGCAATACTCAGGAGGTAGAAGGGGAATTAGAAGTCAAGGTCACCTTCAGCTACACAGCAAATTTGAGGCTAGCCTGAACTACCGAAGACCCCGCCTCAAAAAGAAAAGTACAACCCCATTAGAAAAGAATTAGACATTTAAATACATTTGTGCATATAGGTAAATTTTTCTATAGTAATACACACACACACACACACACACACACACACACAAACTGTAGCTCTCCAGACAATGGAAATGGTAAAGTTATTGCTTACAACCCTAATTTTTTTTGTTGTTGTTGTTGTTTTTGTTTTTTCGAGACAGGGTTTCTCTGTGTATCCCTGGCTGTCCTGGAACTCACTCTGTAGACCAGGCTGTCCTCGAACTCAGAAATCGGCCTGCATCTGCCTCCCAAGTGCTGGGATTAAAGGCATGCGCCACCACCGCCTGGTAATTTTTTTAAATCTCTACTTAAAATTATGTTTATAATTCAAGGAGGTGAAAAGTCACTTTTCCAAAGATGTTTGTGGACTTCAAGAACAAGGTTTCCTTTTAGAGTGATGTAAAGGACTTTGTTAACTATGATGATTGTACAACCCAACGCATTGTATGGGTGAATCATACCACGATAAAGGTACTGTTAAAAAGATAAACTAGCAGCCGGGCGGTGGTGGCACACGCCTTTAATCCCAGCACTTGGGAGGCAGATGCAGGCCGATTTCTGAGTTCGAGGACAGCCTGGTCTACAGAGTGAGTTCCAGGACAGCCAGGGCTATACAGAGAAACCCTGTCTCGAAAACAAAACAAAACAAAAACAGATAAACTAGCTATAAAGGTATATTTACAAGGTATGTAATACAAAAGACAAAAATGCAATATTAAGTTCCTCTTCTAAGAGAGAGAACACGAATTGTGCTGGCTAGTTTTACATCAACTTGTAACAAGCTACAATGATCTGAGAGAAAGGAACCTCAATCGAAAATATACACGTCCTAAGATCAAGCTGTAAACAAGCCTGTCGGGCATTTCCTTAAGTGGTGACTGATGTGGGAAGCCTCAGCCTATGGTGGGTGGAGCCACCCCTGGGCTAGGGGGTCCTGGTTTCTGTGAGAAAGCAGGTTGAGTAAGCCAGTAACCATAGCTTCACCATAGAGTCTCTGCTCAGCCTCTGCTTCCAAGTTCCTGCCCTTTGAATTCTTGTCCTGACTTCTTTAGTATGAACAGCGAAGTAAACTAAATAAACTCTCTCCTCTCCAAGCTGCTTTTGGGCATGGTGTCTCATCACGGCCATAGCAATCCTAAGACACCTACCTTTGGGTGTAGGAAGACCCTCTAGCTTCCCAAAGGCAACCTGGAATGAATGAGCACTCAAAAAGCGATTTACACGCTTACGGAGTAGCTGACGTTGATTTAGGAACAGAGACCATCCCTTGACTAATTGAAGCCACAGCACCTGGATCATGGAAGGGGTTCATTAAATTTCTGTGGAGAGTTCTAGAAAGGCAGAGACCAAAGTTTTTTTTTTTTTTTTTTTTGGTCCATCACTTCGGGAGCAAGGACAAAGATAAAGAACCTGGAGGAAAAACAAAGGTGCGAGTGCCCCGCCCCCGGGCTTTGTACGTGATTCGCATCTGCAAAGCAAAATAAACCGTCCTTCTCCACAACTCAAAAATCGGGCCCCTGGCTCGGGGAACTAGGCCCTGCAGCGCAGCCGCCACCGTGCCAAGGGCGGCGCTTCCCTCGCTCGCAGCCCGGGGCTCCTGTTACCTCCCTGCACACATCTGTGCCCATCACAAGCCAAACAATTACGCGCTCCCGCGCGCCCGCCTCGAGGTCCGGGTGGCGGCTGCGGCCTGGCCAGGACCCCCCACTCCTCCCGCTGCCAAAGCTCTGCGGCCAGCTCGGGCCGGAGGCCACCGCCGGCAACCGCTTGGCAGCTCGCACTGGCGCTCAGTGTGTCGCCCATGTGCTCGGCCGGCTCCGCGGCACAGCCCCGTAGGGCTCAGCGCTGGCCAGCCCGAGGCCTGCCTTGCCAGCGGCGCCGCCGCGCTCCTCGAGGCCCGAGGCCGCCAAAGGCGGGAAGACACGGCGGCGGGGAGCCCGGGTCGCAACGCCGAGGCCGGGCCCCGAGGGGGCGACGCTCGGCTCCCGTCGGGCGTGGCGGACGAGCGCCGGTGGATTCACTCACCACGGTTCGGCGGGGCAGCGCGCCGGGGGTCCGGGACAGGGCCCGGCGCAGCCTCCGCGCCCTGCCCGAGCGGGTCCCGGCCGAGCTCTCGGAGCCACTGTCGTCGGAGATCACGATAAAGTCCTCCATGGCCACGGGCCCGGCGCAGCCACGCGCGAGCGGCGAGCGGCCCCAGCGGCCGCGACTCTGGGTCCCGCTGCTGGAGCGACTGCAGCGACGGCGTCGCCAACCCCGGGGTTAGTACCCCGCCGGTCCCGCCCCCTCCATGGCCCCGCCCCCGCCGCGCCCCGCCCCCAGAGGACCCGTCCTGCCCCGAGCCCCGCCCATCTCGGGGCAGCCGCGCGCCCGGGTCAGGGCAGTGTCACAGAATCCGGGAGGAACCGGGTTCCCTTTCCCTCCCAGGAGGAGAGAGAGGGAAGAGAGGGCAGGGGAGGGATGGAACTGAGAGGCTGGGCCGCGTGGTCTTGGAAAACGCTGAGGTTGAGAGGTTGTCCACCGCTGCTCTCAACTGATCACAGTGGGCGGTGCTGCTGACCAGCCCCTGGCTGCAGGTGGGAGGAGGTGCTGATGAGCCAACCAGGAGAGGGGTCGCCGGAGTGGGCTGATGGAGCCTCCGATAGAGAATTTAATTGACCCGGTAGTGGGGCCTGCACCTGGCAGAAGGAGCGATAACTCCTTCAGGTTAAGCAAGTCCTGAGGGGCTGAGAAGGGTAATCTGAACCTAGTGTTTTATTGACTGGGGCTTCTGGCTGAGATAAGGGGACGGATACCTACTCTTGTGTGTAAATCCGTAGGATAAATTCCCAGAAGCAGGATTATTGGATCAAATCTATGTTTTTATTGTTCTTTTGGCAAATGGTACCAAATTATCCTAAGTTACACCGATTTGCAGTTTCACGAACAATATGTGTCGCAGTAATTTAAACTGTCAAATGTAAGAGTTTGTTGAATTTCTAGTTGACAGAAACCACCGAAGTGCCTGTATACGTCAATACTGTGAACAAGCAGATGATATAAGGATAAAATTGTATCCCCATCAGAGGGAAATGTTGGTAAGCAGTGAATCCTTTGGTTGCTTTGTTGTAGGGTAGGGACATCAAATCAAAATAGGGCCCATGGCTATTTTAAAAATGTGCGATATTGACAAAATCCTGCTGGTTGGACTCAAGTAACTTAAAAAAATAGAATAATAAATTAAAATGTCTTTAACAAAAAAAGGGGGGTTCCTACAGGCATACCTGTTGTGTGCTATCTAAGCAGTGTGTAATGCAGTGTTTTCTAATCTTCAATAAACTTCTGAATCAGCCAGAGAGTGTGTAATAAAGTTTGCAGGACCACGCGCCAGTGTTTCTGACTGAGAAACTGAGTTTTGGGAGTGAGCCCCCAAACTGGTATTTCTCTCAGGTTCCGAGGTGATATAGGCATTGCTCAAAGTCTGGTAAACACACTGGAAGGTTCACTGCTCTGGGTCTGAGCCGGGCATCACAGTGCTTGCCTTGAATCATAGCTCTTGAAAGGCTAAGGTCAGCCAGGGTGAGAGAAAAGGAGAGGAAGGAGGAAAAAGAGGAGGAAGGAGAGGAGGGGAGAGGGAAAGGGAAGGGAAGGGAAGGAGAGAGATCACTGGCCTACCTATTGGGCAAATAGCTTATTGACCACAGGTTTCAGATGTTTTGGTCCAATGGGTGAATTGTTATAAAGGGATACAGTAAGGTTAGTTTCCTGTAATGCTATCAAGCATTCATCTCAACACAAGCACACACACACACACACACACACACACACACACACGGAATTGAATCTAAGACTCCATGCTGGCTAAGCTATATCTCTGTCTCTGTGGCCCAAAGTCCCTTCCTTTTGAAACATCGTGTTTTCTAGGTTTTGTGACTGCGTTTCTCTAATCAGTTCTTTCTAGCCTCTAGCTGACTCCTGTTCCTCTACTCAACCCTTAAGTCTTTATTTATTTATTTTTTTAGTCCTTTGGTTTTTTAAAAAGCTTTTATTAGATTTTTAAATATTATTTTATATGAATGAGTTTTTTACTTGCATGTATGTTTGTGCACCACTCTGAAGTCTCGTGCTTTCAGAGTTCAGAAAAGGGCATTGAATCCCCAGGATTTGAAGTTAGAGATGGTTGTGAGCCACTTGGTTGCTGAGAACTGAACCTAGGTCCTTTGGAAGAACAACAAGTTCTTTTAATCACTGAACCATTTCTCCAGCTCTCAGTCCTTAAATCTTAATGCTCCTCAGAGCTTCGGCATGGGCTGTTCCACACTTTACTTTCCCTTCATATAATCTCAACTGTTCTTAGACTTCAGTGGCCATCTTTAATGCTCTCCATACCCAACATGTTTATCTGCAGCACAGCCTTGTCCTGTCCTGTCCTTAAAGCTCCATTTACAGAAATCTCCAAATGGATATTCATGGTTCTAGGCATCTATCTACAACTGAACTCACCTTTGTTGTCCCCACTAAAAACTATCTTTTCTGAAAACAAACAAACGAACAAAAAAAACAAAAACAAAAAACAAAAACCAGGCTGCTCTCTTTCAGTATTTTCTAGTGTTGGTGAACGGTGAGATCATCAGCCAGCAATTATGCAAATGAGCAAGCTGCTAGAGTTCTGCTTCAAGTCTTTTCCCTCCTATCACTCACTTCTTTTGGCGCCAGCTGCTGTGATTCTGACTAAGTCGCTGTCACCCCAGGCTGAGTCTTCTGAGAGGACTTATCTTCCACTCCTTTTTGTTCACTAGCTGAAGAGCTCCTTAAAAAAGTATGTAATCGCAGCTGGTATCACATTCTTGATGGTCCAGCACTGGGGAAGTGGAAACAGGAGAATCGAGACTTTGAGGCCAGTTTGGGCCCCACAGCAAGACCCTGTCTCCAACAAACAAACAAAAAGTACGTTCGCATCTTTTTTCCTTAGGTCTCTTAACTTTGTTATTATAGTCTCCAACAAACAAACAAAAAAGTCAGCTCCATCTGCTGGAATAAAACGCTGCAGACATTTACTTCTCCAAGTCTTAGAGGAAGGTTAGGTGCTGGTCCATTTGGTTCCTGGTGAGGATTTTCTCTCTTGTGCTACATGAGGCCACCTTATCTCTATGTCCTCACATGGCCTATTGTGGGTCACCTTCTTCCTCTCACAAAGCCACCGATCCCACCAGGTCAGTTAGCCTGGACCTCCTTGCTGCTTCATTTTGATAACATGATACAAACCAGAGTCACCAAGGAAGAGGGGACCTCAGCAGGGGGACTGTCTCTACTGTAGACACATCTGTGGGGGCATTTTCTTATTTAATAATTGGTATGGGAGGGCCAAGCTCCCTGTGGATAGTGCTACCCCTGGGCAGGTGGCCCTGGGCTATATAAAAAAGTAGGCTGAGAAAGGCAGGGAGAGCAAGCTGGGAGAGCAAGCTGGGAGAGCAAGCTGGGAGAGCAAGCTAGGAGAGCAAGCCTACTCGAGCAGGATTCTTCCATGCTCATCCTTCAGTCCCTGCTTGCTTGAATCCCTGTCATGAACTCCCTCAGTGATGCACTGTCACCTGGGTAGCATAAGATAAAACTAACCCTTACCTCCCAACAGGTTGCTTTGGGTCATGGCATTGACCAAAAGCAGCAGAAAGCAAACTAGAATACCTCCCAGGGGCTCCATCTCCAATGACTGGCACATTGAAAGTTAGGAATTCAGAGGAATGCAAATGTGTCTTGGTCCCCAAGCACATTGTGAACTAAATAAAAAGACAGACATATCTTACTCTGTGTTTTTGGATCATATAGCTATTTAGATAGCTCTGTGTATATCTAGATCTAGAGTGAATATGTCTACTCACCGAAAGGCTCTGCAGTAGAGGTAATTGCTAAGTCCTGGGCTTTCCTTGCTTATACTTGAAGGGGAGCAAACTAGAAAACCCTGGTCGTTTACAGTCAGGGTGAGAGGCGTCAACCTGTGAAGCATGAATATACAACAGTTTTATTTTTTCTCCTCCGATGACCACTACCACTCTCTCTAGAAATCCTCTTGCTTTCTGTGTAGCGATTTCCCTGAGGACAACCCACTCTAACCCCATTCAAAGAGTGTGAAGCCGGGCGGTGGTGACGCAGGCCTTTAATCCCAGCACTTGGGAGGCAGAGGCAGGTGGATCTCTGAGTTCAAGGCCAGCCTGGTCTACAGAGTGAGTTCCAGGACAGCCAGGGCTACACAGAGAAACCCTGTCTCAAAAAAAAAAAAAAAAAAAAAAAAAAAAGTCATTCATGTGGTTTCAGATATTGAAACTTGTGGTTTTATCTCATGTGGTTCCAGGTACTAACCCTTCAGCGTGGCCCGTAAAAATATTTCATCTCCTGTTTAATCCATAGCTTTTCCTGTTCCTTTAGTACAGGTGAGTTGGGGTCAACAACTGCTCTCAGGTGAAGGTGAGCGATGCCTCTTCCCCTCCTCCCTGCCTTTCTCAAGCCCAGAAAACAAAGTCTTCTTTCTCAAGAATGTTCCCTGGCAGACCGTCCTTGAAGATGGTCACCCTGCTTTCTCGAGCAACAGTTCTCCTATTGTGTGGCTGTGGCTCTTTCACCTGCACTGTGTGTACATTGTTGCTTTGTGGGGCTCCTGAGTTCAGAGATTACAGGCTTAGCCTCTTTCTCCTGGATACTCCCACCAGTGTTTTCCAGGGACATCTAACAATCTTTGATTGTTGAGGAATCCAGAGGAACTTCTCAGAAATGTCAGCCACCTTCTGACTCCCAAACATGGAGAACCTCACATAATTTAAGGAAGAAGGAACAGCAGGGACAGCAGGAAGACGTCATCTCAACGCCTCTCTTTATTGCCAGTCTTTTACTCCCATGAGCCTCGACTCACTGGAGTCAATAAATTCAGACAAATTCTTAGCCTGAGGAAAGGCTTGAGGAATACTTTGTTTAACCTTGCTCTGTGAGAAGTGAATGGAAAAGGCAGGACAGTCCCCATTTCTTTCAGCTGGGAGGAAGTAATGGCTTGTCATCTATACAGACATCTTAACTAGTTGGAAAATGTAAAATGCCCGCTGCTCTGCTGAAGAGTTTACGATAAGGTGACTAATGTTAATGAACGACTCTCCCCATGAAAACAGTCATCGAACTGTAGGGCCAGCAGCGGTGTTCTGCAGGTGTATACTGTTCTTCTCAAACGAACTTGCCTAGAACTTGGGAAGCACAGAGTCTCTGACTGAATCATACAGGAATTTCTGAAGAGCACCTTGCCAACAAGGTGGGATGAATGTGGGCCCCGAAGCTATTTTCCTTGATTGGATGTCACATCACAAACAGTTCCTTGGTCATCCTGGGTTTGTCCTGAAACAACCTGTGTAACCTAAGACTTCAAAAAAAACGATGCTTTGCCAGGCAGTGGTGGCGCACACCTTTAATCCCAGCACTTGGGAGGCAGAGGCAGGCGGATTTCTGGGTTCGAGGCCAGCCTGGTCTACAGAGTGAGATCCAGGACAGAGAAACCCTCTCTTGAAAAACAATAACAACAAACAAACAAACAAACAAAAACAACAAAAAACAAAAACAAAAAAACCCAAAAAAACAAAAAAAACACCCCAATTTATCTTTATGTTTTTAAGTGTGCACTTGC
>JADRCD010179185.1:0-13367 GCA_019843815.1 Montemys delectorum
TACAGCGGCAAGGAAGAATTGGGTACTGTGATAGTGTAAGACAAGGGAAGGCAACCAACAAGACCATAGACATCAGACACTAAAGAGCTTGCAGGGCTTCTGTGATAAAGAGCTACTGATAAGGCCTGAAGGTGTTTCAAAGGATATGGTCTGATATAGGCAAGGAAGAAGTTATCCCTGGGGATGGTGTGAAAATTAGACTAGCCTAGGAATGAGCAGCATGAGGCATGTGCAGGTCCTTAGCGTCACCATGGAGTGACAGTGGAGAAAGACACATGTTGAAATGTGTTCTTAGAAACTGAAATGACAAATCTTGATGGTTGCTAGGGAGAGGAAGACATTAAAAGGAAGGGAGAAGCAACAGATGACCTAGATAGATCCAGGTCCCATGATCAATACTGAAGTGTTGATAGGCATTTACTGTATCATCTTCCAAAGTCTCTGAAAATCACAACAGACAAAAAGAAATGAGGCTCTCCAGTCATTGCTAATGTGAATTCTATGGACGATTGTTTGTCCTCAGACCTGATGCTTAGTTCTAATCCCAACACAATGGTGTTCAGAGGTGGAGTGTTGAGGAGATAGTTAGGTTTAGATATTGTCAGAAATTTTTATGATAGGATTAGTCTCTTTATAAAAGAGGTCAGTCAGACATCTCTCTCCTTAACATGTCAGGATCCAGCAAAAGGCAGGTGCCAAAAGAAGACCCTCACCAAAACTGGAGTGTGTTGGTGTCCCAGCCCTGCACTTCCAGCCCATAGAACTAGTATGTGTTGCTGAACTCATGAGGCATTTGATATTTTGTCACAACCACCTGATCAGACAAGAATTAGCAAACTGTTGGTAATTTACGGAGGCTGTACATTCTCTGTCTGGTTCTGAAACCTAACCTCTTCACTCTTCTGCATTTAGCTCTGCAACTGGCTCAGGAAATAGGAGGAAAAGCACATTTTCTAAGGAGGATGTTGTCTTAAAATATCTTGAGTTTGAAAGACCACAGACTAGGCTGGGGCTATATTTAGAAAAGAATTGGAAATAACAGTCCAATCTGAATCTCGTGAAATAAACAGAATCAGAAAGTTCAAATTTAAGGGAAAGTGAATGAAGTCAGAGTAGTGACCTAGAAGGCCCAGGAAGTAGACATATAGAGAGAAGAGAATTGTCCTGAAAATTTCCAAGGCTATGGAGCATGAGGGGTCAGTGGAGGAGGCAGGGAAGGAACACACATGGGTGGGAGGAGAAGTCCTTGTAACTATGATATACTTGCACACAAGACCATGAAAATTGACTTTTTCTCACTTGAGCACAAGCTTGAACCAGAATTTTAATTGTCTGCTATTTCTGTAAAAGCCTTACTATAACTTAAAACTCACTTATAGTGGGCTCTCTTCTTGTTGAGTCTCATTCCACATAGCTTTTGTGGTCATTTGAGACCACAACTCCACACCTCTTCAATGATCCTCCAACTCTCATATGAATTCCTTGGCTATATATGAGCTGGTGTCATGCCTACAATTTCCATGTCCATATGAAAGCTGCAACTATGAAATGTTTGTCTTTGAAATCCCTATGGGAAAGCATGGCATATTGTTTCCCTCCCCAATGTTAACATTTAACTTAAATGAGCTTTTGAGAACCTGTCATTGCAACAATGCCCCTCATTAAGACTCATATGCCTCCATGTGTGGTTAATAAAATGACAGTGATGTATTATAGGTGCCAGGCAGTAGAAAGTTTGAGCAGTGGTACTTTGTTAAGATGAAGCTGTATCATTCATAAGTTTGTGATTAAAGTTTAAGTGAAAGTTTAATGGTTTAACTTATTCCTGACAGTTTTGTAGGTGATTGAGAACCATCTTTAGGTGCTGGGTTTTGTTTTGGTGCTCTGGGCAGACTTTCTGTGTCTTCTTGTTCATATTTCTCCAGACAGGCAAAACTTCACACCCTCACTGAGTTAGGTTGGAACTGGAATTGTGTTAGTTATACAGTTGTAGTGTCAGATCAGTGTTAGATATCCCCCCAGAACAGACAGGAGCACACAGGTCTTTATTTTATTTGAGCTAGCTGGGGCCCCTCAGTTCGCCACCGACACACAGGATGGTTTTTGGTGGAGAAAGAGGCCCCGAACATCTATCGAGGCAAGGTTTTATAGAAAACAGCAAGCAGGGGGCGAATGTGTACATTTCTAGTCTGGCAAGTATCCAATTGGAGAGCTACTATGGCCTTGAACATAATAGACTGTTGTTGGGACTCATATCATAAACTTAACTTTTGCTTTCCTCTGCATTGGTGGTTACTAGGCAGGGGGCAGGCTTATAACCCCGGGGGTGCAGGTTTATTGGAGGAATAATCTGGAGATGCTGGTCTTGTTGGGGGTTAGCCTAGAGACTGGAGCTAAGCTCGAGTTTTTGTTGGGGGGTAACTTGGAAACTAATGTTAGGTATTGACCTGTTAGTGTATCTGAGTTTAAGTACTTTGAAATGGAGTCTGAACTTTGGTCTATCATGATAGCCTATTCGTCTGACCAGAATCATGGTTTTTGGTGAGATAATGGTGTGTGTTTACTGGGTGTGTTTACTGGTGAGAACTGGGAAGAATATTAGGAGCTCCTCCTCTCTCTCTGCCCCCTCCCCCACTTCCTGTCTTATGGTGGTGTATAGTTAACCACAGGGGCCTTTATTAAGGGAGATCTTAGAAGTCTTGAAGGCTGAGAAGGGCAGAAGAATGTGGGGTTAATGAAGGGGGAGGCGCTCTTAGGCAGGAGGTAGCAGAGCAGTGAATTTTCCAGGATACAGGAGACATAGAGAAGGCTGAAGATGCTCTCAGAGAGGCACATGTGGGAGAGCAGCTGCCCCTCACCTGTTTCTCCTTGTGCTTGCTCTTGTTCTTAATCTGCTTTTGTTTCCCCTCTTTTCCAGCTGCAACTCGGGGTCATTGGTCATGGGTACCCTTAAGCCCCAGCACCCTCTAGACCACCCTTTCTTTCATTCCATTGTCTGATCATCGTTTGGGTGCTACTCCACTTCGGTTCTCAACTCCAAAACAGGCATTGAGTACTCATAGAGCAAGTTTTACTGTGGGTGGTCTGTGCTGGCTTTACTCTGTCCTGCCTCTCTTGTACTCTTGAAAATTTTCAGATCTTTTCAGATCCCTGTCTCCTTCCTGTGTGGACCTACAATCTCATTACATTTTAAGCTTTGTGTTTCACAGGTCATTTTTCAACCTCACTGAGGCAGTTAACATTACATACTTTCCTTTAGATCTCTGCCTGAAGGTTGTTTGCTCTCACCGTTCTGTCCTATTCCCTTCTCTCCTTGCTAACCTCACCATTGTGACAAGGTGTCCCTGACCTCCTTGCCTCCTCTGAGAGGGCTTACAGCCCTCATCACTGATACCTTCTGTCCTCCTGACATAGTCCCTCTGCTTTCTTGACTTTGTCCCTAACCTTCTACCCTCAGCTAGTTATTGCCCTGAAAGTATACCATTTATTATGTGCTCAGTTTCTGTCTTTTTACAGCATGTTTACTCTAAAACATGTAAAACTATTCTCTATTCTAGAAACATCTATGTTCTCTTGTACACTCTACCTATTCTTCTTTAGTTCATATTTACTGCTTAGCAGTCTGCTGCTTGACTTAAGGTCTTGACTGAACACTAACTAATCAGGTTCTCACAATACTATGTATGTATGCATGTGCACTAAGGAACATTTCCTAGTTGTCTATACTGTGATAGAGCTTTAGTGTTCCTCTTACTTGTAGTGGAGGGTGGGATAAAAATTCAGTTAAGAGGAACCTGCTCTAGAGCAGTGGGAACTTACTAAACCATACTAACTTGGGAGCTAAGTTTAGAAAATGACTGAAATTTTGAATTCCATGGGTTTCTTTAAAAACTGAATTGCAATTCATTGACACTTGATTTTTGCAACTTGTTCTGTGTCATATGTTATGAGTTTAATATTTCCATCCATCTCCTTGCTTTCTCCTGCTTCTCTTGGCATAGGCATGCTTTGGGAATTATACCATTGTGTACAAATCATCATTATTTCATGCCATGAGTTAAACATAGTGCCTAGTTAACCCATGGGAATCAAAGACTTTTAGAGCCTAGATTTCTCCTACAACAGACAGACTTCTGAAGCAGAAACTTGCCTTCCAGACATAGAGGACATGATAGACTATGGAGATGAATGTTCCTTACTATTGATGTAGTGAAGTCCTTGCACAACACATATAAAATGTAATTTTGATACTTTCAAAAGTTATTTGTTGTTACTTTAATTTTTTTATGTCTTTGAGTGTTTGCCTGAATGTATCTGTGCACCACCCGTATGCCTGGTGTCGGAGGAGGCCAGAAGAAGGGTTGTAGTCCCTGGAACTGCAGCTAAATGGCAGTGTTTATCAGCCATTGTGTGGGTGTTGGGAATAGAACTCTGGTTGTTTGGAAAACCAGCTGTGCTCTTTACTGCTGAGTTGTCTCTCCATCCTCCATTTCAGATATTTTAAATCAAGTATACAATCCATTATTATAGCCAAAGATGGTCTAAAATCCTGACTATTGTGCTATTGTTAGTAAGAGGAAAAGATAGTGTACAAATCAGGACAGCAATTCACAGAATTTGTTTTTTTCCAGTAAATCTCATGTTAGAATGTTGTTTAAATACAGTCTTCCCATTAAAACACACACACTCACAAGGAGTTTGAGCCAGAGCAATAAAACTAGCTACAGACTAGCCTTCACTGCATATAACATTTATCCTTTAGCCTGTGAACTCATTTAACAGTAGAGGCTTGGGCTGTACCTCCTCCCTCTTGCATCCTTGCTATATGAAGTCAACATTCAACACAGCCGACCCAACACTAAAATGAACCATTATCCAGCACCAGCCAGCAGAGGAGATGCAGTGTCTTCCACTCTCCTCACACTCCCGAGCATGGAAGATGCTTCCTCTGGGTTGAGCACACACAAAGCACTTCATCAACAATTTTATACATTTTCTGTTAAATTGGGTTTACTCTTCTTACAGAAATTTCCCCCTAGGTGCTTTTTTCAAATAACACATGGAGTATTTGCAGTGAACTAAAAATTTTAAATAAGAAAGTTTGTTGCTATAAAAAAACAAAGAAAAGACTATTGAGACACTTAGAAAAATTGGTAAACAAAACAAAAAAGTATAAGTATTAAAACTAAAATTTCCAAGAGCCAGTGTTATTTAGATAGGAGTTATATGAACTTCTTTGGTGCCTGCTCCATAAATTAGTTATCTTATCATCAAGAGCATTAAGCAGAGGGGCTAAGGAACTGGCTTGCCTGGTAAAGTGCTTGCTATGAAGAAGGCAAGAAGAGCTGAGCTCAAATTCCTTTCACCTTCATGAAGAGCTGGAGAGTATACTGTTCACCTGTCATCCCAGAGTAGGGGAAACAGAATCAGGAAGATCCCTGGACTTGTTTGTCAGCAAGTGTAGCCAATCAGTGGGCTTCAAATTCAGGAAGAGATTGTGCCACAAAAATAATGTGCAGAAACAATCGAGGAAGCTAAACTTACCTCTGACCTCTATATACATGCATACCCCAACACATGTGCCTCTGTTTCTTGCCTCCTCCTACCATCACTCACCTTTCCTGTGTATTCCACAGTAGAACATTCCTTTAGTGCGTCTCCTTTGGAAGTTAGGCTCAGGAGAAGGTGCTGTAAGGTGTCTGGTAGGATAGAGCACTCTGGCTGTGGTTCCCTGGGTGCAGGGTGGCACGAGGACATCTGCTGGAGCTCTGCTGTGCTATGTGCTCATTACTGGTCCTTCAGCAAGTTCTCAGAGTTGTGCTGGGGACAACCAACCTTCTGTGCTTGCAGGGTGGAACCTGTCACCCGAGAGGCTTCCAGTCTTCATCAGTTCCATTTCTTCTTAGCTCTCTGTAACATGCATGTGCCCTGGAAACGTCCTACCAATTCTTCTGTGCTCTGTCTACTGCCAGAAAGGCTCCTGTCCTGCTATACACTCTCCCCATTGCTAGCTCCCTATTCTGACCTGTTCTGAAGCCTTGCTTTAGGACTGCACAGCAGCTTTGGGTTCAGAAAATTAGTTCCTTTTAGGGCCATATCTTAAAGTGTCTTAAATGCAGCCTTGGGGAGTGGTGGTGGTGGTATTCCCCAATTTGTCCTCATGCTTAGGCATTCTCCTTCAACCCAAGGGCACCAAAAGAGTTTTCTTATATTTCATAGCTATTCTCTGATCATAGGTCATAATTTGTTGTGTGACTCTCTCCTTGTTTATCTCTCAGCATGGCTTGTTTCCAGATTGGATCTAGACTGAGATCCAAATGTAGTACTGGGATCAGTGTCCTGGCTGATCCTGGCTGTGGTTTCTTTGTGCTGTGGACAGCTTAGCCAGTCTCCCTTCATGTGGGTCAACATTTATTTCATGCCTTGGATGGGGTCAACATTCCTTTTACACAGAAACCATACATTCCAGCAGTTTGCCTTGGGCTCTATGCATACCACACATGGGCTCTGGGTGCTGAGGACTCTGCTCTACCTCTGCTTGTCTGGATTCTGTGAGTACCACATTTCACCACGTGTTACTGGCATCAATTTTTACATTAGTTTTTAGCTTTACTGTTTCAAGTGGCATTAGCTCACCTTAAATCAAAGAGAATTTACTGGTTCATGACCCTGAGAAATCCACAGGTGAGCCTAGATTCATGTGCTGTTTGATTCTGAGATCAGATGATACCCACAGGCTCTCCTGGGCTGCCCCTCTCTACCTGCTGACTTTTCATATAAACATAAAGGACAGAACAGCTCCAGGCAGCTTAGCTTCAGGTACAAAGCAGTCAAGTCAGAGTTTCTCCTTTCTTGAAGTAGCTGCCTCAAAAGAGTTGATGTAGTGGTTAAAATGTAGGATATCTATCTGTGAATATTGCCCAGTGTGGAAACTGCACCTGCCACTGTGTCTCACCCACAGCACCTTTAACAATGAACTTTAGCTTCTTGTTTGTTTGTGTGCTAAGCATTGTGGTCCATGAGCAGAACATCCAGACTTTTAGAATCTTCCTTTTACTCCCAAGAGTACTGTGATGGCTCACTTTATGTCAGCTTAACTGTACCATGAGTATCTGAATATCTTGCCACATAACAATCTTGGGGTTTCTGGGAGAATTTTTAGTAATAACTTACCTTTGAATTGGGGTAATAATAAAGCAGATTGCCCTCTGGTGTGAGCAGCCCTAGTGCAAGTAGCTGGTCTCCAATGGGATAAAAGGCTGCCTTCATGCTAGCAGGAAGGAACTCTCTCCAACTGATGGCTTCAGTGGGGACATCAGCTTGCACAATTGGACCACAATTGAAACCTCAGTTTTGAGAAGCAAGCCTGATCTTGATTCCTAGACTTAGACTAGGACTGCTCTCTGGCTTGCTGGCTATCTTGGGACTTCTCAGCACTTATAATAATACAACCCAACTTCTCATAGTGCATTTCTTTATATATAGATACATCTCGTGTGCATGTATGCTGTACATATATACCACACTCCTGTTGGGTCGATTTTTTGAAGAATCTTGAGAAACACAGAATATCAGTGAATGCCATTAGTAACCCCTGAAAGTGAAAGGAGGAAAAGAAGGAGGCAGGTTTGGAATGATGGTAGAGAGAAGCACTGGGAAGATGAGGAAGAAAAACAGTCCAAATTCACAGTTTTGTCTAGTTCTGATGGGATGCTCCCCCACCCAGGCTTTCTGTCTTTTCTTCCGTGTCAGTCAAGCGATCAGCAAGATAAAGTACTACTCAGCTAATGGTTCATAGGTAAGAACCAAGAAGACACTGAAGGAATACTTACTTTTACCCTTGGGCTGGTCTGAAATTCAGCTGAGAGTCCTTTAGAGCTATATAATGTTATTAGGAAGTGCTACCTTAACTAGCACCACCTATTTTGGACTCTGTGTGTTAGAAGCTATGATCAATATCTGAGAGAGGACATATGGCATTTGTCTTTCTGAGCCTGGGTCACCTCAGCTAATAAAATGTTTTCAAGTATTATCCATTGTTTTCCTGAGAACTTTGTAATTTTATTTTCCTTTTAGTTGACAAAAACTCCATACTGTGCACACACCATATTTTCATTATCCAATTTGTTGATGGATGTATAAGTTGATTCCATTTCCTGGATATTGTGAAAAGAGCAGCAATGGACATGGATGAGCAAGTGTTTCTGTGGTAGGAGAGGGCATGTTATTTTGTGTCATTGATAGTTAACCTTGGCTGTTAATTTCTTTGGATTGAAAAAAGCAGGAGGTTAGTGTGAGTAAGAACACATTTCCAAAGAACATCAACCGAGAGCAGGGATCTCTTCTGAGTGAGCATGCTACATACAATCCGGTGGGCTGGAGTCTTCTGCTGGAAAGGGAAGGAGGCTATTTCTGCTAGAGCAAACTTCTCTGCTTCATGTTGGTCACGTTGTGAATGGCCTTTCCCTGCCATAAGTACCATGGAGCTTAAACACCTCTAAACCTTGGGTCCAAAGCAAATCCTCCCTCCCCTAGGTTGTTTTGACAAAGTAGTGACAACTAACATGGTGTTGTTTCTTTTAATGTAGATCATATTTCCACATGTTTTCAATGAATCTGGAAGTTCATTTATTTTCATTTAGAATATTGTGATACATGATTACACCACAGTTTATTTATTCCAACAGTATATGTGTGTGTGTGTGTGTGTGTGTGTGTGTGTGTGTGTGTGTGTATTTGGGTATTATAGGATAAGCACATGCTAGATACTGCAAATCCATTTTCCAAAAAGATCATATCCATATACCTGCACCAGCCATACACATACCCTACAAATCCTCAGTATATGATGTTTTCAGGATTTTAATTTTAAGGTTAGGAAATTTGCGCTAGATCTTGTAGTCAACACTGTTGTTTGGGTTGGAAAGCCACGTGGACATGGTAGATGCTGCACTGGAATAGGGGAAAGAGCTGAGGCAGGATGTCAGTTGGAAGAATAATGTGGCAATAGACTAGCATTAAACAGAGGGATTACAAATGGTGGGTTTGAGACATTACTTCTATAGCATGTACCTACAAATGGCAAGATTGTCGGTAAGCAGTGAGAATCAATGCTCACACTTAGACAGCAGTAGGGGGTAAAGTTTCAGTTGAACTGAGAAGGTAGAAGAAAGCTCATCATGACTTTTTGTCACAACTTGGTTTATTGAACCATGTACCAGCCTAGTGTTTGGTTTTGTAACCCTCCTTCTTTCCAAGCCTTATTTTCATTGTTGTTGGAAGATCAGTTTTTGGGAAGAAAGAAGCAAGGCAGCGAGGGGTAGTCAAACCTTCTCTGCCTCAGTAAAGTCAGTCTGCAGAGAAATCCTTCCATGAGGTAGAACTGACAGCCACCAAGTAAGGAGTGACTATGACTAGGCCTCACCTGGTTTGGGGCTTCTGAAGAGCCTCAGTGATGTAGTTATGGATATGGTTCTGTTCTGGGACTCTCTTCTTAAACTGAGATGAACGGTAGCTTCTTTTGTTTTTTTGTTTCTTTGTTTTTTTTTTTTTTTTTTTTTTTTTTTTTTTTTTGCAGAGCACTCACTGTTTAGAGACAAGTGCGGGGATTGGAGCATAGATCTGCCCCAGAACCATCACCCATACCTGAGCACAGGACAGGTGTGTTGTTGCTCTAGCTGCTTGGTTTGTAGACACTCCTGGGCTTGCTTGTCTAGAGGAACATATGGAACTATCTCGTGCGTCTTATGTGCATTTCAGTACAGCCTTTTAAGATAGAAGCTTGGTTTGTTACCTTTAGTGATACGTCTGCCACTGTATCTGGAAATGTATGACTACTCATTAAACTGTTTATATTGCTTCTTCCAATGGGATGGCTTTGACAAATGTTTCATCTTAAATTTGCACTTTCCAGGACTGTGACTATGCCTTCATAGCTCACGGGTGACACTAACAAGAAACAGAATTAATAGTATCTTATATTTCTATCTACTGTAAAATTTACAAAGCATTTTTACACCTATTATCCTCCATTGCTCCATGAGTGAGGTGCTATTACTTTGTTTCACAGATCAAGAAATGCAGGCTCAAGGACATACACAGTGTCGTAGCTACTGATTTGTGGAGATCAAATCCGATTTTCTAATGAGAGGCTCAGTGCCATTTGGCAGTGGTTCTGGCCTGATTGCCTTTTGTATCTGGATGCTGATTTTCCTATTATCCTTCCACTGTTAATCAGAATCATATTCTTGCCAGGTAAGGATTATATGTATATGGAGTACATAGCATTCGACAACAACAGCAATTCTCAGAATTAACAGGTTAATTTACAAACTGAAAACAACCACACACTTAAGAGCTCATCTTCTGCAGTAAACATTGCCTTTTCTTGTCTTTTCATTTGATTTAGTAATCCTTGGACAGCATCAACATTAATTCCCTTGGCAGTTAGGATTTGGACAGTACCAGCATAGCTTTCTGGGCAGTTAGTGTAGTGTTTGGACAGTGTCACTAAGCACCTGTCACAGCTCCTATGATACTGATAAGAGCTGTAACTATGGCAGACTATGTTATACAAGAGTTGGTCTTCATCCTAGTTTAAGGATTGAGTCAGCACATACCTGTTTCCTTTCTTTTGTTGTTTGTTTAAAAGTTGAAATAGATTCCTTTTTAATATAATACATCCCAACCACACAATACATTCCCCCCCTCCACTCCACCCAGCTCCCTTGTCTCTCCTCACCCATCTCTCCTCACCCATCTCTCCTCACCCATCTCTCCTCACCCCCTAACTCTCCATCCATTTTCCCTACTTCCAACTCCCTTCAGAAAAAAAACTCAGGCCTCCAAGGGACAACAACCAAACATAACAAAACAAAATGCAAGAAGACAAGGCGAAAACCCTCATGCCAAGGCTGGACAAAGGCCACCCAACAGTAGGACCAGGAGCAGAAAAAAAAGTCAGAGTCACATCTACTCCCATTTGTAACAATTTTCTTGACTGAACTAAAATTACTCTTTTGTGTTTAGTTTGTAGATCATGATATGGCATAAGTTTTTGAAAATGCTGCCCATTAGAATATATATTGAAGACAATAAATGAACAAAAGGCATAAGATATCATTAAATGCCAGTAGACATTTAATTAAGAGGAAAGACTGAGCACAAGTACAAAAGTATAACACTTATGACTTTATCAGCAGCATGTTCCTCTGTCACCCTTCAGAGACTTTTGATTAAGAACAATGTAATGGAACAGTGACTTCCTGTTGAGTGCCATTTGTGCCTCTCCTAGTAGAAGGATATTTTTAGGCAACACACAGATTCAGAAAAAGGCAGTGCGAATGAAATGTCCTTCCCCAAGCATGGCTGTGTCCATTTGAGAAAACAGTGACATGATAAGGGAAGAGTAGACCCTCAGGCTCTTGAGTGGAGATGTGAGCTTGGAGGTTTCCACCTGTCTGGATGTTTTGCCAATGTTTACTTCTTATCTAAGTGGGATCACATTCAAATTCAACATTGATTCCTAAATTTATGAATAAAAGTAAACTCCCCTTCTTGGATAGTGTTTAGCCAATGTTAACCAAGTGGAGAAGGGGAGCCCTTTATGAGGCTCATGACAGCGACAGAAAGGCCAGCTCTGGACCATGGGCAGCTGGGAGCCAAAGCCTGGATCAGGATAGATTTGAATACTCAGAGGAACGACTGGACACTAGGTTGGCTAATCCAGGAATCTGGAGACCCAAACCATCACTAAGATGAGCAGATGAGCAGTGTACCACTTCATCCTTTCAATCTGGTGCATTTAACTCTGGATGTAGCTGCCTGGGAAGTCCAAGCCAGCAGAGAATTGTTGATCTTTTCTTAAATGGACATCACCTAGTGTGCTGTCATTCCACACAGTCTAAAATGTTTAATAGCAAAAAAGTCACAAATGAATTCAGTTAATTCCTCTAGAGGACTCCACACAATATTGGACAGACCTTTAAGTAGCTAAATGAATGAATTTGAGGATTAATTAGTAATAGAGTCACAGACTCAGAATAAACATTTCAAGTTGGTCCTGCCATTCTTGGCACAGGCATCTTCTCTGTCTTCTGCGGTGGAATGGCAGATTCTCTGTTGTATGCTCTTTGAACAGTCTCCCATCCCACTCAGCAGCCCTCATTTTTGTTTGTTTCTAGTAGAATTTGCTTGTTTTTATACCACCTGCAGCCTAGAGCAACAGCCAGTCAAGGTCCTGGCTCTACCACCAGCAAGGGTGCTGCTGAGACCACACTGGATCTGGCACAGTAGCGTGGGCACATGAAACTAAATTACAGTACACTCTAGGTAGCATGGCTGCAGTCAGAGGAGTCTTCCCTGACCTGAAACCACTGTTTAGATGTTAGAACTCAAATATAAATTAGCACCTTACTGAAAATTGCTGAAAGTGGAGAGGATTGTTGAATGACTCACCAGAGGTGTGAATCCCACTTTCTCCCTGCATTCAGCAACCCACTCACAGACAATAAGATCTGCACTGTGAGCGCTGGAGTGATAATGTCCACAGGACTGTTTGAGGCAGGCACCGAGGCAGAAAACTCATATATGGGTTCTCAAGTCTTGTGTATAGTTGACATTATCAACAGTCTTCAAAAGAAACGGACAAGTGTGTCTCTATATTCCAATTCCTCTGGAGTTTGCCATTTGAAATATTGACTACAGGCATATTTCTTTCTAATGGTTAAAAACAAAGTAAACCAGCTCTAGTTAGCTGAACTTAGGAATATAATAATATCGAGTCATACTAATCTATTGGATTTTAAGGAAAATTTCTTTTTGAGTTGATATCAAATGGCTCACAGCTGCACACATGTGCGGTTGAGTAGGTAGCTAAGGGACTGTATATGATGTGAAGAGAGTCAGAAGCATTTTCCTGGAGAGACCAGTAAGAAAATTATGTGAAATTAGGTTTGGAAGGTTATTTTAATACAAATAAAGGATCTGAAATTTGAAGGTGTCCTTATATCCTTCTTATTAACCTTTATAATTTCTCATTCTACCCTTAAATAATTGTAAAATATATATTTTACAGATTGCTTTAAGTCTTAACACAAAAATCAAGTCTTAACACACTTGATTATCTCTTGAAAAGTGTCTCTTTAGGTTTCTATCAAAGTCCAGAATAAAACATTTTGACAGATTCATCAGTGACAGGCATTGCATATTCCCTCTGCCTAATAGGGATTGTCTTAGTCAGGGTTTCTATTCCTGCACAAACATCAGGACCCAGAAGCAAGTTGGGGAGGAAAGGGTTTATTCAGCTTGCACTTCCATGTTGCTGTTCATCACCAAAGGAAGTCAGGACTGGAACTGAAGCAGGTCAG